>JAKCPI010001056.1:0-13054 GCA_023213315.1 Euborellia annulipes
TGTTGTCGCTGTTGTTGCAAATTTCCACACTTTTTGATTATTGTCAGCTGCGGCTCTGAAGATGGCCTAGACCTCGGGCCGAAACGTCAGCCATGAGGGCGAGATTTAAAATAAAAGAATATTTAGCTGCATTCGTCTCGTTTTTTCATAACTCCATCATCATTAAATAAAAAAAAAATAAAAATAAAAAAAACAGTAAACTTAAAATAAAAAATCTGGTTTGACTGTCGCTTACTACACCAGATTTTTTTGTGTCAAGATATATTTAGTTTCCGCCGATATACATGTATTAGAATTCAAGGTGTAAAATTTATAAATATAGGAAATATTTATATTTTGTTACCATGGCAACCATTTCTTTTATCTTTCCTATAAAGTACGAGAGTAAAGTGTGCTTCAGACAATTTTGAGAGCAAAATGAGAATATACATGATAAAGAGCATCTAAAAATGATTGGTTTTTGAATTTTAATCAAAATTGTTAGGTTTTCGGAAAAAAAGGTGAAAAAGCACATCAGTAAAGTACTAGTACCCTTTGGCTGATTTTGTTTAAAAGTTTATTTTCAAGCTCTAGGGAGGTGTCTAACTTTAAATATAAAATTTCAGCCTCATACCTCAATTATTTTATGCTTAAAATCGAACACAGACACACACAGACCTTTTTTGGACTGAGGTAACCTCAAAACGTGTATATCCATCAAAATTTCGAAATCGAATTTTTCACATGAATCCTAATACAGGGAGTATAATATATAGAGGTAAGAAAAAAGTAAAAATTAAAAATTCGAATGCAATCAGTGACGTCATTTCAACTTTTTGTTAGTGGGGCAAAATTTTTTTCTTGGGGGAGGGGTGGGGGTAAACTTTTTATTAAAAATTAGAGTACCTATTTAGGTACTCTAATTTGGCCAAAAGACATTTAATTAATTGTTTAATTTTGTACAGTTTATATAGGCCTACTCGTAGATATATTTTGTAATACAGTATTTTATTTAATTAAAATAATATAAAATTTTATAAAAATCAGAGCCATTGAGAGGGGGGATGCCCCCCTCTGCCCCCCCCCCCCTAAATGACGCCACTGAATGCAATGTTTTAAACAATATTACTTTCTCTTACCTATGTATATATGTAATATATATATAGAGAGAAAGTATTGGATTCATGTCAAAAATTTATGTCGAGATTTTGATGGATCTTCACGTTTTGAGGTCCCCTGAATCCAAAAAAGTGGTTTTCGCGACATGGTCTGTCTGTGTGTGGGTGGGTGGGTGGGTGGGGGTGTGTGTGTGTGTTCAATTTTAAGCATGAAGGAATTGAGCTATGAGGCTGAAATTTTATATTTAAGTTAAACACCCCCGGGACCGGAAAAATAAGCTTTTAATCAAAATCGGCCAAAGAGTACTAGTACTTTACTGATGTACTTTTTCAGTTTTTTTCGATTTTCTCAAAATTTGCTCCAACGATTTTTTTTTTAAATTCAAAAATCAATTATTTTTTAGATGCTCTTTAAAATGTATATTCTCATTTTGCGATTGAAATCTTCTGGAAGACCACTTTACCCTTGTATTTCATAGGGAAGATAGGAGAAATGGTTGCCATGGTAACAAAATATAAATATTTTCCCATACTTATAAATTTTACATCTGAATTCATATGTTCCGTACTGTCGGGAACTAAATATATGTCGACAAAAAATCTAGTGTGACAAGCACAGTACACAACTTTCGATTACCGAAGGTAAGAGAAAGTTGTGTGCTGTGCGCCAGTCACACCAGATTTTTTTAGCCCTTTTCGTCTATTGCGGCCATTAGGTGTTAAAATTTTAAATTAATAGAACTTTTTCTGGCCTGTATCTGAGAAATATTATATTTATACTAGAATAGAATACTACATGTTTTGATCTGTACTCTATAAAACATTTTTATTTTCAAATCGTTAGAATGGAGCAGAAATAGAACTCACCCTTTCCTTTTTTTTTTTTTTTTTTTTTTAAATACCACCAAGCCAAGCAACCTCTTTAATGGAAAAAACAAACTTTTTCAATAGATATTACAACAGCCTACTAGTTCAAACAACAACCACAATAACAAGCAGAACAAGTGAGGGGGGAGAACAAAACGTCTGACGACCTGCATTGCACCAAAGGAGCGTAAGAGAGCCCTTGAGGCAGGAAACAATTGACGTCATTAGTGGAGGCGTAGCGCCCGCCGCTCCATCGGACTAAAGAATAAAGTAATAGAATGCCTGCTACTAGGCATTCTCTGAATACGTTACGATACGTATAGGGATTAAAATGAATTGCCGGGCGAACCTCTGTTTAGAGCCGTTTCGCCATTCCATTCATTAATTTTCAATGGGCGAAACATATTTAGAAGCCCTTTACTCAGTTCAGTTTTAAAAAATATGGTGTGACTCGTTACACAGCACACAACTTGTTGTGTTCTGTGCTTATCACACCAGATTTTTTTTGTCGACATATATTTAGTTTCCGCCGATATTTTAAAATTCAAGATGTGTTTATTTTTACAACGCTTTTATTAACTTGCTTTCCTGTTTTTCCGACAAATTTGCAAATCGAAATTTCGACCACTTCTACTTAACCTAGAGCTTTGAAATTTTATACACGTATGTAACTCCCGTGACAATGCAATATTTGATGTGTCTCATCTTTGTAAGTCAATTAATTTCCAATTGGCGGCCGATTCAAAAAAAGTGGGGGTAAAATATTATAATCAAAATTTCTCCTATTTATAATTAAGTTAGAGTTTCGAGCATTGGCAGAGGTGTTAAATAGACTTCACACTACAAAATGTGCTATTCAAAATTATTAAAAATTCAAAAAATTCAAAATGGCGGCCAATTAATCACATTTCCATTGTTCGGTCCGACAAAGTTAGCGATTGAAATTACGACCACTTCTACTTAACCTAGAGCTTTGAAATTTTATACACATATGTAACTCCCGTGACAATGCAATATTTGATGTGTCTCATCTTTGTAGGTGAATTAATTACAAAATGGCGGCCGATTAAAAAAAGTGGGGGTAAAACTTTATAATCAAAATTTCTCCTATTTATAATTAATTTAGAGTTTTGAGCATTGGCAGAGGTGTTAAATAGACTTTACCCTACAAAGTGTGCTATTCAAAATAATTAAAAATTAATTAAATTCAGATTAGCGGCCAATTAATCACATTTCCATTGTTTGGGCCGACAAAGTTAGCGATTGAAATTACGACCAGTTCTACTTAACCTAGAGCTTTGAAATTTTATACACATATGTAACTCCCGTGACAATGCAATATTTGATATGTCTCATCTTTGTAGGTGAATTAATTACAAAATGGCGGCCGATCAAAAAAAGTGGGGGGAAGTTTTATAATCAAAATTTCTCCTATTTAAAATTAATTTAGAGTTTTGAGCATTAGCAGAGGTGTTCAATAGACTTTACTCTACAAAGTGTGCTATTCAAAATTATTAAAAATTAATTAAATTCAGATTAGTGGCCAATTAATCAATTTCCATTGTTTGGGCCGACAAAGTTGCGGATTGAAATTACGACCAGTTCTACTTAACCTAGAGCTTTGAAATTTTTTACACATATGTAACTCCCGTGACAATGCAATATTTGATATGTCTCATCTTTGTAGGTGAATTAATTACAAAATGGCGGCCGATTAAAAAAAGTGGGGGTAAAACTTTATAATCAAAATTTCTCCTATTTATAATTAAGTTAGAGTTTTGAACATTGGCAGAGGTGTTAAATAGACTTTACACTACAAAATGTGCTATTCAAAATAATTAACAATTAATTAAATTGAGATTAGCGGCCAATTAATCACATTTCTATTGTTCGGTCCGACAAAGTTAGCGATTGAAATTACGACCAGTTCTACTTAACCTAGAGCTTTGAAATTTTATACACGTATGTAACTCCCGTGACAATGCAATATTTGATGTGTCTCATCTTTGTAGGTCAATTAATTTCCAAATGGCGGCCGATCAAAAAAAGTGGGGGGGGAAGTTTTATAATCAAAATTTCTCCTATTTAAAATTAATTTAGAGTTTTGAACATTGGCAGAGGTGTTCAATAGACTTTACTCTACAAAGTGTGCTATTCAAAATAATTAAAAATTAATTAAATTGAGATTAGCGGCCAATTAATCACATTTCCATTGTTCGGTCCGACAAAGTTAGCGATTGAAATTACGACCAGTTCTACTTATCCTAAAGCTTTGAAATTTTATACACATATGTAACTCCCGTGACAATGCAATATTTGATGTGTCTCATCTTTGTAGGTGAATTAATTACAAAATGGCGGCCGATCAAAAAAAGTGGGGGTAACACTTTATAATCAAAATTTCTCCTATTTATAATTAATTTAGAGTTTTGAGCATTAGCAGAGGTGTTAAATAGACTTTACACTACAAAATGTGCTATTCAAAATAATTAAAAATTAATTAAATTCAGATTAGCGGCCAATTAATCAATTTCCATTGTTTGGGCCGACAAAGTTGCGGATTGAAATTACGACCAGTTCTAGTTAATCTAGAGCTTTGAAATTTTATACACATATGTAACTCCCGTGACAATGCAATATTTGATATGTCTCATCTTTGTAAGTGATTTAATTACAAAATGGCGGCCGATCAAAAAAAGTGGGGGAAGTTTTATAATCAAAATTTCTCCTATTTAAAATTAATTTAGAGTTTTGAGCATTAGCAGAGGTGTTCAATAGACTTTACTCTACAAAGTGTGCTATTCAAAATAATTAAAAATTAATTAAATTGAGATTAGCGGCCAATTAATCAATTTCCATTGTTTGGGCCGACAAAGTTAGCGATTGAAATTACGACCAGTTCTACTTAACCTAAAGCTTTGAAATTTTATACACATATGTAACTCCCGTGACAATGCAATATTTGATATGTCTCATCTTTGTAAGTGATTTAATTACAAAATGGCGGCCGATCAAAAAAAGTGGGGGGAAGTTTTATAATCAAAATTTCTCCTATTTAAAATTAATTTAGAGTTTTGAGCATTAGCAGAGGTGTTCAATAGACTTTACTCTACAAAGTGTGCTATTCAAAATTATTAAAAATTAATTAAATTCAGATTAGCGGCCAATTAATCAATTTCCATTGTTTGGGCCGACAAAGTTGCGGATTGAAATTACGACCAGTTCTACTTAATCTAGAGCTTTGAAATTTTATACACATATGTAACTCCCGTGACAATGCAATATTTGATATGTCTCATCTTTGTAGGTCAATTAATTTCGGCCTATCAAAAAAAAGAGTGGGTGAAATTTATAATCAAAAATTTCTCTTCTTTTAAAATACTAATTTTCTCATTGTATCGTGTATATGTATATAACTCATACGTATTAATATTTTATTACAAAAACTAAAAAGAGTTAAATAAAATAATATTAAAAAAAAAATTTAAAAACAACGCTTTTATAAATGTACTAAAAAGAGAAAAATAATTATGTATAATTTCTTTAAAATTATATTAAAAATTAATATATGTTACTAAAACTAAAAGCGTTGGGCGCGCAAATTAACAATCTCTTGCAATTTGCATTGCAGAGGATCAACTAACCTTAATTTACCGATACATGAATCAAAAAAAAAAAAATAAAATAAAATAATCTAACTAGAACATTTGAGTCACTTCAAACTGTTTTGCCTAACTACCCGCCAAGTCTATGGTATGAAAATGTATTCATAAAACATATAATAGGCCTATTTATACAATTAAAATTTGCAAATCCCGCGCCCAACGCTTTTAGTTTTAGTAACATATATTAATTTTTAATATAATTTTAAACAAATTATACATAATTATTTTTCTCTTTTTAGTACATTTATAAAAGCGTTGTTTTTAAATTTTTTTTTTAATATTATTTTTTTATATTTTGTTACCGTGGCAACCATTTTTTCCTATCTTTCCTATGAAGCCCAAGAGTAAAGTGTGCTTCAAAAGATTTCAAGGGCAAAATGAGAATATACATTTTAAAGAGCATCTAAAAAATAATTGATTTTTGAATGTTAATCAAAATCCATTGAAGAAAATGTTGAAAAATTCAAAAAAATCAGAAAAAGTGCATCAGTAAAGTACTAGTACTCTTTGTTCCATTTTGTTCAAAAGCTTCGTTTAACGTCTTATTGGGGTAGCTAACTTAAATATAAAATTTCATCCTCGTAGCTCTTTTCGTTCTTGAGATATTTCGTTCACAGTCACGCAGAGAGACCATTTTGCGAGACCCACTTAGTTGGGCTCAAAGGACCACAAAATTCCATCAAAATCTCTCTCTATATATATATTAACATTTATATAAATAAGAGAAAGTAAAAATCTACATTAATCAATGAATAATTTTAAATTTTGATTTTCTACTCCTTGGAAATTATTTAAATGTTTTCTCATTGTGAATGTGAAATTTGAGTATAAGTTTCAATTCTCTACTATGAACTCGCATCAGAATTTTTAATTATATCAGGATTGAAAGTTAGAAGAAAACGCACCCAGAATTTTTTCTTTTTAAAATATATTTTAACAGCTGACGTTTCGGCTTTGGTTAAAGCCTTCCTCGGAGAAATATATGTACATAATGACCAATAATAGCCTAGGATGGTTTTGACCAAAGCCGAAAAGTCAGCTGTTAAAATATATTTTTAAAGAAAAAAATTTTGGTTGCCTTTTCTTTTAACTGATAGAAATTCACCAGCCATAAAATACCCTTATACTAATTTTTACTTTCTCTTACCTATGATATATGTAATATATATATAGAGAGAAAGTATTGGTTTCATGTCAAAAATTCGATGTCGAGATTTTGATGGATATATACGTTTTGAGGTCCCCTGAATCCAAAAAAGTGGTTTTCGCGACATGGTCTGTCTGTGTGTGTGTGTGTGTGTGTGTGGTGTGTGTGTGTGTGTGTGTGTTCAATTTTAAGCATGAAGGAATTGAGCTAGGAGGTTGAAATGTTATATTTAAGTTAAACACCCCCCGGGACCGGAAAAAATAAGCTTTTAATCAAAATCGGCCAAAGAGTACTAGTACTTTACTGATGTACTTTTTCAGTTTTTTTCGATTTTCTCAAAATTCGCTCTAACGATTTTGATTAAAATTCAAAAATCAATTATTTTTTAGATGCTCTTTCAAATGTATATTCTCGTTTTGCCCTCAAAATTGTTTGAAGCACACTTTACTCTTGTGCTTCATAGGAAAGATAGGAGAAATGGTTGCCATGGTTACAAAATATAAATATTTTCCGATACTTATAAATTTTACTTTCTCTTACCTATGTATATATGTAATATATATATAGAGAGAAAGTATTGGATTCATGTCAAAAATTCGATGTCGAGATTTTGATGGATCTTCACGTTTTGAGGTCCCCTGAATCCAAAAAAGTGGTTTTCGCGACATGGTCTGTCTGCTGTCTGTCTGTCTGTCTGTCTGTCTGTGTGTCTGTCGGTGTGTGTTCAATTTTAAGCATGAAGGAATTGAGCTAGGAGGTTGAAATTTTATATTTAAGTTAGGCACCCTCCTAGGGCGTGAAAATAAGCTTTTAATCAAAATCGACCAAAGAGTACTAGTACTTTACTGATGTACTTTTTCAGTTTTTTTCCATTTTCTCAAAATTCGCTCTAACGATTTTGATTAAAATTCAAAAATCAATTATTTTTTAGATGCTCTTTCAAATGTATATTCTCGTTTTGCCCTCAAAATTGTTTGAAGCACACTTTACTCTTGTGCTTCATAGGAAAGATAGGATAAATGGTTGCCATGGTAACAAAATATAAATATTTTCCCATACTTATAAATTTTACATCTGAATTCAAATATTCCCTACTGCCGGGAACTAAATACATGTCGACACAAAAAATCTGGTGTGACAAGCACAGAACACAACTTTCGATTACCGAAGGTAAGAGAAAGTTGTGTGCTGTGCGCCAGTCACACCAGATTTTTACATCTGAATTCAAATATTCCCTACTGCCGGGAACTAAATACATGTCGACACCAAAAATCTGGTGTGACAGCACAGTACACAACTTTCGATTACCGAAGGTAAGAGAAAGTTGTGTGCTGTGCGCCAGTCACACCAGATTTTTAATTATATACTGTAAAAAAAATATTTGTGATTTTACAATTGTTTACTGTTCATAGACAAAAACATACTAAATTTAGTAAGTCTGCAAAAACCATTTACAAATGTATTGTAATTTTCGAAAGCTGTTTGAAAATTAGAATGAAAATATGTTGTAATTTTAGAATTCCCAATCTGCTTTCCAAAAAAATACAATTTTTATTCAAATTTACTATACCATGTATGTAAAATTACAATACATACTCTATTTTTCAAAGAAAATTGTAATTTTAAACTTTTTTTTTGTTGTAAATATTTGAACTTAATTTGTAAATTTAGTAGATAAATGCATAGTAGTTATCATTTACAAGCGAAATTTGTAAATTTAGTATTCCAAAGCTCACTAAAATTAAGATTTTTTTTTACAGTGTAGAAAATTTTCTTAAGAGTTATTCTCCACCGTAGTTGGTATTGACTTGAATCACAAGATATGATCAAGTCAATTAAAGGGGATTAGTCCAGCGAATGATTTTTTTTTTTAATAGAAAAGTGGCACAAAATCAAAAGGCAGGAACACCAAAAGCGGGCTATTGTTAAATATTTCGTATTGGTGACTTTTGAATATAAATAGGTGCTTAAGGCTGCCTGATGATGGATGACATGCAGCCAAGACAAGACAAGACAAGATGCCAGCCACCCTGAACATGCGAATCTGCGTCGCTGGCCCTTCGCTTCCTCCCTGGTCCTATTGATTCCATCCATCATCCCCCCAATGTGTCAGGTTTATTTTATTTTTTTTTTGATCGTCCCCTCAGTCGAATATTCGCCGCCACGATGGACACCGATAGATACGGTTCTAATTAAAAAAAAAAAAAAAAAAATACACGCTATTCTCTCTCTCTCTCTCTGTGTATAAATGAAAACTTGCCATTCTAATATGAAATGAAATTGTATAATGAAAACAAAACCCATCAGCCGAGAGTTGTTTGTTGGCACAGAGGACAAAATTAAAAAAAAAAAAAATAATATTAAAAAATGGAGCCCCGCCTCTCTGTTTTTATTCTATAGGCACATATATTATATTAGAGCACAAGGGAATGCAGTTGCGTGTTGTTGTTGTTGATACACATAAAATTCTCTAACCCTTTTCAACTGAATTATAAATTATAATGTTTATAATACATCAACCTGCTGAAGGCGTCTCAGCTTCTATTAAAAATAGTCACATTTTGAATTCTAAGTTATCCAGTATAACCAGGTGGCCAAAAAAATTTATTTTTCGATTAATAACAAATTTTAAAATTACTTTACTACGTCAAATTAAGTAGCTTAAGGGGGTTCAGGAGCGACGTCTAAACGTACATGTACTTAAAAAAAAAAACTAGACTATTAGATGATTTATTTAAAAATCAACTGTCAAATTAGTTCAGCATTCTTGCAATAGATGGCAGGCTAATCTAACAGCTGATCCAGATCCCTTAATAGCATATATCTGGCCTATATTTATATGATTTTATAAAAGATACATAATATATAATAACATTTATAAAGTATTTATTGTTAAAAGATCAATGAAAATCAACCAAATGCATTAAATATTATTAGCTACCATTCTGACATCTCTTGGAAAATTCTCTTATCTTTTCTATGAAGTACAAGAAGAAGAGTAAAATATGCTTCAAACAATTTTGAACGCAAAATGAGAATATACATTTTAAAGAGAATCTAAAAAATAATTTGAGAAAATGGAAAAAAAAAACTGAAAAAGTACATCAGTAAAGTACTAGTACTTTTTGGCAGATTTCGTTTACAGGGGAGTAACTTAATTATAAAATTTCATCCTCCGAGCTCTTTTCGTTCTTGAGATATTTTCTTCACACACACAGACACACAGACTGACCATCGAGAAAACCACTTTTTTGCATCCAGGGGACCTCAAAACGTGTATATCCGTCAAAATCTCGACAAATAAAAGAACAGGGCTTAAAATTTTATTTACTCACTATATGTAACAAACAGGAAGTCACAATAAAGACATAATTTGCAACCGAAACGTCGACTAGAAAATTACAATACATTTTTTTCTCTTTTTCTTCGTAGCCTATTGAACAAAGTTCAGCTCCATGCTACTAAAAACGTTTTTATTTTTATAACTTCCACAGACATAACATCACCTCAAAAAAAAAAAAAACCCTTCATTTTTTTTTTCCAGTGACCTTTTAAGATATTAAAATTATTTTGTTTGCGTTTCATAAATAAATGAATAGAAATTTTGTTGTTAAAAATATTCGATATGATTAAATTCATTATTCATTCTTATTCACATTAACTGTGGGAATAATTCTTTTTGTCTTCGAATGAATAATGCATTCTTTATTTATGAATAGAAAAGACGGCGAAAAAAAAAATAAAAATAAGACATTACATTTATTGTTTGAAATTGGCCGGTTGCATTTGCCTCCACACCTGGGACATCTCAGCGACAGAAATTAGGTATTTGCTATCTGCTTTTTTTGCGTTCTCTCTTTACAATGTAAACAGAGAAGGAGAGAGGGAGACGACGACGACTGGTGGGATGTCGAGTCATCCCAGGTCATTTGTTTAATGTCAAGTGTTCAGATTTATAATTTTTATTTTAAAAAAATTGACTTTTTCAGTCCCGGAATTGTATTCTATTATCAAGATGGCATTATGTGTTGCCCTAGAGCGTATTTTTCTTGGTTCTTTATAATGATTAATTGGACCGTTTATTTTGAAAGTGGTGTAAGTCATTTTTTTTTAAAAAACTGAGATATCACATAATTTATGCTTTAAATTAATGTACATTTTCTATATGTAACTAGCTATATGAATTTCTTAAAGAATTCTCATGTTTTGTACAATTGAAAATTGGTCGATAAATAGATTGTGCAACAAACACTGGTGTGACTAATCACCACAGTACACAACTTTCTCTTACCTTCGGTAATCGAGAGTTGTGTTCCATCCTTGTCACACCAGATTTTTTGTGTCGACATATATTTAGTTCGCCAATATATTCGAATTCAAGATGTAAATATTTTTTTTTTTTTTAAACATTCACACTTTTTTCTCATTCACACTCACATGCCCCCACACATTCATACAGTCTTTTCGGCAACTTAGACTCTGACGATAACCGTTATGAATATATATTATTTGGGGTCCAGGCATTCTTATTTAAGTCATTTGGTATCCAAATGCCTTAAATAAAATCATTGGACTGCCTGGGATCCGAACCCGCGACGTTCGGTATACGAGGTTAGCACTCTAACCCCTACACCAAGCCCCGAGGGCATGTAAAATTTATAAGTATGGGAAAATATTTATATTTTGTTACCATGGCAACCAGAGGAGGCAAGTGGCTAAGCCGGCTAAGCTGCGGATTACGGAGTCCGAAGTCTCAACACGACTCGGGTTCGAATCCAGCTTGCCGCAAATAATTCAAACATTGCCGAAGTCTCCCTCATAGGGGTAGGAAAGTGGGAAAAATCTCACCCCACAGACACAAAGGGCCCAATTAGACGTGGCCTAAGTGCTCTACAATGAGGATTGCTCTGACTGGGTAACCGAGGAACTGCCCGGGTGGCTGAGAAGGAGCTGCAACTCCGACTGGGTAACCCGGGATCTGAAAAAGGTTGTGGGCCGGGTAGCTGAGGAAGAGCAATACCTCATAAAATCCAAATCCAAATCCCAAAAAACCATGGCAACCATTTCTCCTATCTTTTCTATGGAATACAAGAGTAAAGTGGTCTTCAGAAGATTTCAATGGCAAAATGAGAATATACATTTTAAAGAGAATCTAAAAAAAAATTGATTTTTAAATTTTAATTAAAATCGTTTGAGCGAATTTAGAGAAAATCGAAAAAAAAACTGAAAAAGTGCATCAGTAAAGTACTAGTACTTTTTGGCCGATTTCGTTCAAAAGCTTCGTGCCACGTCCCAGAAAGTTATTTAACTTAAATATAAAATTTCAACCTCTTAGCTCTTTTCGTTCACAAACAGACAGACAGACACTCAGACAGACCATCTCGCGAAACTTTTGGATTCAGGGGACCTCAAAACGTGTATATCCATCAAAATCTCTACATCGAATTTTTGACATGAATCCAATACTTTCTATATATATGTATATTAACATATAGAGAGGTAAGAGAAAGTAAAAGGAAATATAAGAGATTAAATGTTTGGCATTGTAGCCTACACAGTGATGAGTGTGTGTCGCCGTAAACCCGACTCTAAGATGAGCATCTTGGTGGGGTTAATTAGACCACCTCCACCCTCAACTGTCGTCTAACTTGGTGGCGCCGAGGGGCCTCTCTCTCTCTCTCTGAAGAGAGAGAGTCGTAACACAATTAGCCCAGACGATGCATTAAATGCCGTGTAATTTGCATCAAACTCCCCCCCCCCCCCCCCACCTCTGCACACACTTTGCTCGACATCAAGATTTAACGAACTTGAGATTAACTCGAACCATAAACATATTCTCTATACTAGGGTTACTTCCTCCCCCTCCTCCCCCTTCCCCTTCTTCTTCACTTTACTCCATCTTGGCTGCTGCTGCTGCTGCTTTGAAACTCTTCTTCTTTTATGTCTTCTCTCTCGATCTTGACTTTGCAACTTCCTAAACCTAAAATTATTAACTGAAGGAGATTTTAATTTTTAAACTTTTAAAGCCTCTGGTGTCTAACTCATAAATTACTCCAAACAGTTTGGCTAAGTTTGTGTATTAAAAAGAAAAATTAAAGCGAAAACATTTTTAAAACAATTAAGGTTTAAACTGGAGTGGCCACCAGCGGCGACCCAGCAGTTATTTCAATTATTAGACTATATTTATACGTATAATTTCCAGCAGTAAGTAAATCTCTAATCTTATTAAAACCAATATTAAAATGTAAAAATAAGATGTTAATATTGATCAATAGAAA
>JAKCPI010001057.1:0-92143 GCA_023213315.1 Euborellia annulipes
TTATATACTTTATTGTATTAATATAGATATAATTTATATTATTATACAAAAAATTAAAGTATTTATGCATATTTTATACTCACAAATATTTTTGTAGTCTTCCTTTCCCTCTCGTCAACGGAAGACGAAGGCCAGGCCACCAAAGCATTCTTGTGAGACCTTGATCCATTCCAATTGCGAATATCTGCAAACAAAAAATGCATTATTATAATTATGTAGCCTAATTAAATAAATAAAAGTGATTTTAATTTTTATTTAATTTGTCTAAGTCATTTATAAAAAAAATAAATTCCTGATTCCCAAATTCTAAACTCTCCATTAATTAATAAATACAATCAAAAGAAAGGATGAAATGAGAGAAGAGATAATCAATTATTTCATCTCAATTCATAATAATCAAATGAGATAACACATGGGCGGGGGGATTTTCTTTAACAGGAACCCCAACGCCCTCGTATTTTTATAATATTTTTTTTATTTGACCCAAAGAGTATTCCCATCCCATAAGGAATCCAATCTCTCCTTACTGTGGAATTGTTCTAGCTGACTTTCTATCATCAACCTCTGCATCGTGCACCCTATTTAAATGGCCAAACCCCAAGTCCCCAAGTCCGAATTTCCTATTCTATTTAATTAATAAATTTTTTTAAATAGATTTTGTGGAAAATTTATTTTACCGGATTAATATTTAAAAAATGTTCTTAATAAAAATATAAATAATACGGTATTAGATAATGCACTCAAAAATGAATATTTTATTTTCTAGTTTTTTTTTTGATTATTTTTGAATGCATGAAATGGATATTATTATTATTATAAATTAAGTATTAACGATATTAAATCCAAAATGATTTCAAATAAAATAAGATAAATTGTTCATTTTTTGCCAGATATTGCAATATCTAACATATTGAGTTTCTTCTAATATACTATATTTCTACTACCCGATGAAATTTTCCCTATTAATTTTTAGAATTTTATGAATAAGTGAAAATGAAAATGAACCTGAGTTTAATTTTAATTTATTTTTTTATATTTGTCCAGGGATAGTTAAAAATTTCAGTAAAATTTGAATAAACTCACCCCAAATTTAAACAGACGGGTTGAGTTGAACGAATCACAAGATGGAATTATAATGTAATTCTGAAAAAAAAAAAAATGAAATTAATTAATAAAGATTTACTTAAAGAGTTAAAAAAAATAAATAAAATTTCTCAATTATTTTTTATTTCAATGGAATGAATTAGATATTAGATAAACATTATTAATTTGAATATTTAGAATTAAGTTAAAATGCATTTGACGAGAGCTATTTATTAATTTTGTTAATTTTCAAATCAAATAAGATTAATAGAATAAAGAAATTAAAAATTTTGTTTTTCCCAAGTTAAGAAATAAAAAAATTTGGCTTGAAATTTAATGTTGTCTTTAGCTCCAGTCCAGTACACGTGAACTTTGCAAATGCTTTATAGAAAATTGGGAATGACTTCCCCAAAGCTTTCTCGTATATTCTTTTGGAATTACGTCTCCGTGTGGGTGTGTGCGTGAACACGATTGCTTAAAAACGCTACTAGCCAGATCGATGAAATTCGGTATATTCTCCTTACACTAAAATTGTAGATCTGTCTGAACTTTTGGAGTTAAAACGTACCTGGGAGTAACCAAAAAAAGTTTTCTCAAAAATTTTGAAATTTTCAATTTTTTTGTTATAATATTTTTATAAATTACTCGAAAAAATGTCAAAGAATAAAAACTTTTTAAAATAGAGTAATTTATCAGAATATAACAAACAAATTGAAAATTTCAAAATTTTTGAAAAAACTTTTTAGGTGAAGTACTTACTACTTCCAGGTGATGTATTTACTCCAAAAGTTAATAGAAATCTACAATTTATGTGTAAGGAGTATATACCAAATTTCATCGATCTGGCTGCTTTGGTTTTTAAGCAATCGTGTTCACACACAAACAGACATAATGCCCAAAATTGTTTGTTTGTTTTTTTTGGACTCAAGAGGTCTAAAACGTGGAGAATCATCAAAATCTGGAAGTCGAATTTTTTGAAGATTACAATAATTTATGAGAAAATACGAGAAAGTAAAAAGAAATAAAATTGGAATCCAAATTTTGTCATTTCTTGGCTTATGCATCATCTTGCTTTAAAGACCTGACAATTACTAACTAGTAATATTATTGAAAAAAGGGTTAAAATAATAAACTCACCAAATGGATAAGCGAGATGACGATGAGTCAAATTGGATCAACAACGACAAGGAGAATCTTCGAAGGAATTCTGAAATAAAATAAATAAAATATAATCTCTATATTATTATCGAATAAGAAAATTTAAATTATTTATATATAGTGCATAGAAATAAAATTTTTTATTATTTTAACTTGTTAATGTCAATTATCTACCGACCAATGCACCCGCATGCGTTTTCCATGTGATTATTTCATTGTTTTATAAAGTTTTTAATGGAATTTTTTGTAGTCAAACGTAGAAAAGAAATCCAATAAAGATTTTCATTTTCTTTTATAAAAATTGTGGTGTGACTGTCGCACGGAACACAACTTTCGATTACCGAAGGTAAGAGGGTAGAAAATGTTTTTATGTCGAGATATATTTAGTTTCCACCGATATATTCAAATTCAAGAAGTAAAATTTATAAGTATGGGAAAAAATTTATATTTTGTTACCATTTCTCCTATCCTTCCTCTGAAGTACAAGATTAAAGTGTGGTTCAAACAATTTTGAGGGCAAAATGAGAATATACATTTTAAAGAGCATCTAAAAAATAATTGATTTTTTTAATTTTAATTAAAATCGTTAAAGCGAATTTTGAGAAAATCGAAAAAAACTGAAAAAGTACATCAATAAAGTACTAGTACTCTTTGGCGGATTTTGATAAAAAGCTTATTTTCACGCCTCAGGTGGGTGCCTAACTTAAATATAAAATGTCAACCTCCTAGCTTAATTCCTTCATGCTTTAAATTGAGCACACACAGAGAGACCATATCGCGAAAACCACTTTTTTGGAATCAGGGGACCTCAAAACGTGTATATCCATCGAATTTTTTACATGAATCCAATACTTTCTCTCTCTCTCTCTCTCTCTCTCTCTCTCTCTTATATATATATATATATATATATATCTTATAGGCTCAAAGAGGCAAATAGCCTCAGAGCTAAATAAAAACTATTCTATTCTATTCTATTCTATTCTATTCTATATATATATATATATTACATATATACATAGGTAAGAGAAAGTAAAAATAATCATCTAAGTAAACGCATAGGGGAGCTTGATCCTCTCTGTAATTTTTTGATTAGAAATGAGTAATAAATATATATATATATATATATATATATAATGATATTTAACGGCTGGAAATATGGAAGGATGTGGAAGTGCAGCCAGCCAAAAATAAAGTACTCTCTGTGAATGTTCAAACCCCCATCATTATTTGATTGTATCTAGACCTATGAAAATAGCAAATTTTAATTTTATAAAAATTCATATATCATTAATTATTTAATTAAATAAAATAATAAATAGTAGAATAATATACCAACTACGACTTACTAATATTTATAATTTTAGAGACTTACTCTCACTAGATTGTTCACTGAGGATGGGTGAATAAATTTTGCCCGAAACATTTGAACATTCACAAAGAATCGAGAGTGTTTTATTTATGGCTGAATGCCCTTCAACACCCTTCCAAAAATATATATTGCCTGCTAATAATCATAGTGGCGAAAGTCTGAAAATTCAATTTTTGAGTTAAGCCTACCAAAAGTTGTTAAAACGTCTTCTCTTTTGAGTGCCAAAGTGGCGAAAATATATTTCCATTCTTTGCCATTGATTCTGGCCTATTCATTTGTTGCCCGGCTATTTAAATGCAGTCTATATCGCGTTTTCCGCAATAACGTCATAATTCAAAAATCACCCTTATTGAGTTATTGGCACAGTAAGGACAGGAAAGACAAGCTCTATTCCCTGACGGAGGGACATGTCTGAGCTTTTCATACTCGCAGCAAAATATCTCATTTTTTTGAATCGCAAATTTTCTTAAAACTTGTTTGTTCACTTACAGTAACATTTCAGTTAAAAAGAAGCTTTGAGGAAGGTGTACTAGCGATATTTTCGATAATAAAGAATTAATTTCTATAGCTACCATATTTTCTATAAAAATGTGTTACAATTTCATTTTGTTTTTATCATCTCCTGAAAAAATATAAATTTTGAGTTATGACACTCTTGCAGCAAATGAGCGATATGTTTATAAAACTTTCAAACACCTTTTCTTTAATTGTTGAATTTCAGACTTTCGCCTCCATGATTCTCAGCAGGCGATATATACATATATATATATATGACCGTCCACATGAAAAGATACCAAATCTTCCCTGAACTAAATTTTCAGGAGAGCCGATTTAGTAAAAAAGTTCAAGAAAATTGATTTTTTAATTATATTATTGATTCCGATTCTCTAGTTCTTCATCTTATACTCGTATGATGAAATATTCATTTCATCAGAATCGAAATATTTTATATAAAAACCTGTACAGAAAGCATGAAAACTCAATTTTGACCGCGATGAAGATTTGGTACCTTTTCATGTGGAAAGGTCACATATGATACTGGAAAAGTAAGAAAATAAATAAACTCACCAGATGAGAATAACATGAGTTGCAGATTGACTTCCACTTCGCTTCTCGTAGTCGTAAGCGTCAAGTTGACGTGTCATGGTCATTGGAAAGATCGTTCTTGCATCGGTCAGACGCCATTCCTCTCTATTCAACGCCCTCGGTTTTGAAACCCGAAGCGGGACTGCCTGTGAATGATTTCAACTGGTCGATCCATGGTGATCTGCGTGGTTTTTTCCCTGAACTTTGCTCTCTATAATGATCTTATCGAGGACAATTTCTCTGAGCATTATGCCGGATTCGATCGGAAACAATTGCCTCCAGGCTCATTTTCACCCCGAGCTACTCGAGGATAGAGCTATTGATGCGATGGGCCGCTCTGGAATCCTGAGCAGTTGTCTCCAGCGCCACATTTACTGGTATTCGGTCTTGGTTTTTTCTTAGAACACGTCTCGGACCTATACAAAAAGATGGAAAAGATCAGTGTTTGCAGCTGTCTTATTTTACTTGCTTTGCCTACTACTACACGAAGTTAATTTAAAATAAAAAATTCGTTTCGTTTTTTCTTTTTTATATATATGTTGATCAAATTATTATATTAGATTATTAAGGTGTACCTTGTTTCATTAGATTTCATCTCGCTGCGTTTTCTTTGAAACATTCTGGCTTAAAACAGCTCAAGATTTTTCTCTCACTGAAAATTTTTTGATAGATTTATATTATATATATATATGATGATGATGATGAGAGATAGTGTTCTCTCCGAGCTCCAAGCATATCAGTTGAAAGGAATGTATTTTGATTCGAAGAACATCTAAAACAAAAAATTAATTAATTAAATAATTTAATAAAAATTTTAACTTAAATAATTATAAAAAGATTTAAAATATTTGGTACATTTTAATTTAATTTCCACCTTTCTCTCAATAAATTATATTAGAATTATATATATAAAGATAAAATAAAGAAATAAAAAAAATTTGTCTTTCAGATAAAGAAATAATTAAAAATAGAACCCAAATTTTATCATTCCTTGACTCATGGACCACCTTGCTATAAAGACATAATAGTTACTAATTAATAATATGATTGGAAAATTAGAGTGATGAAAATAAATAAACTCCCGAAATGGCAAAGTGAGATGACGTTGAGTTAACTTAGATCAACGACAAGAAGAATCTTAGAAGGAATTCTGATATAAAAATAAAAATGAATCATATTTTTTGTTGCTCTCAAATGACAATTCAAATTTAAAGATTTCCATAAAACCAAAGTTACCCTAAAAAAATAAATAAATTCAGTTTGATTTTTGATAGTTTAAGAACTGTCTATCAAGAAAAACCCCTTAAACTTTGTCAAATTCTTTATATTAAGTCTTACCTTGTTTAATGATCTTTAATAGCTTGCATTTACTTTGAAACATTCTAGCTTAAAACTGCTGAATTATTTTCTCTCCATTTTTTTAAATACTATCAGTAATTTCATTTCTAATAAGATGAATAAAACAAATAAAAATCTGTGATATATATATATGATGCTGGATATTCCTTCTGAGTTCCAAAAACATGCTTTGAAGAGAAGTATTTTGGTCCAAATCACATCTAAAATGAAAAATAATAAATAAGTTTAATTCATTTAATAAAGTTTTACTTAAATAATTACAAATAATTACTAAAATACATTTTAAAACATATTAGGTAGGTAAAGAGTAAAGAGTAGCTTGCATCTAACTTTAAAAATTATTTATATAAATACTTCTAAACATGTGATTTGATAGAAAAGGTCAGATTAAATTTCCTTCCTATTATTCATTCTCAATTATTTGACTCTCATAATTATTTAAACTAATTAAAAATAAAGGAAAAGAAAAAAATCATTTGTCAAAGTGAAGGAAATAGTGAATGAGTTAATATAACGAATAATCTATTTAGTTTATATAATGCAGATATTAAATTAAAATAAATATTAAATAATTAAAAGAATAAAAGAAATGAAATATTAAATAAAAATGAAAATAAAATTTGGCAGACAGACAAAGAAAGGTTATCATATTTAATCACGTGTTTAGAATATTTTTAATTATTTAATTTATTGAAAATAATAATCCTGAACTAATTAAATAAATATTTAAATGCATTACTGACCTTAAAAATAGAAATAATTAGAAGAAATATAAATAAGTTGATCTGATGACATGTGAGTAGGCGATTTGGTTGGCAAAGTCATGGAAGAGATAAAGAGACGAGGCATTCGCTTGCGTTTCCAATGGAGTCAAAGGCAAAGCAATCGAGCTTCTCAATTTTATTACTTCTATTGAAAAAAATGATTATAAATTATATAAAAATAATTAAATAATTTATTTTATTCAAAAAATTAAATTAAATCAATATATAAAATATATTTGAAAACAATTTGTGAAATGTCAGATTCTCTTTCATAGGTGCCAAATTTGAAATTATCTTTTAATTCCCTTAACTTCTATTCACAAATATTCAAATATAGCCCATAATAATTGATTTTTCTTATTACTCTTTTATTTGGTAAGAATTTTAAATTTAATTTTTAAATATCAAATTAATATATTATAAATTATTGAAACAGAAAACCTTGTGATTTTAATTCTCCTATTAAAGCATAATGTTTCAACTAGAGCCAACGGTTACCAGTTTAAAATTAATTAAATTTAATTTCTAAAATTGACCATATTAAGATTGGATAAAAAATAGGCAAACACATTTTAAAAAGTGATTTATCGACCCACTATAACTCAGGGACGGATTAATGCAATTTTGTCGAGGGGGCGGGTGTCGGATTTTTTTTATTTAAGGACTTTGTGGGCATCTATGGCCATTTAGACCCCTTTCCTATTTATTTAAATTGATTGGTAACAAATTCAATTGAAATTAAAGAACGGAAATCATAATTTCTTTAGATTACTAGTTTTTATAACTTTTTGAATTTCTTCTCGGGGGGGGGGGGGGGGGGGGGATCGCCCCTCCCCCTTTAATCCGCCCCTGCTATAACTATATATATATATATATATATATATATATATATATATATAGCTAAATATTTTTCGAGATCTATTTATTTGAATAAGATAATAGTATTCAAAATACCTCGATTCGGACTTAACTCTTAAAGGTCGAGGGTCCGGTGGCCTGGTGCAATGGATAGCACGCCTATGCCCCGGAAAGGCGGAGATCCTGAGTTCGATTCCCGGGGGCCATGGGATGTTTGGCCTCGTCAGTAAAAAACACTCACAGTCTTGATATAATATATATATATATATTCCCTTCCCCTCCAAAAGTCACGACTCAAAGAGATGGTCCGGGGCGGTCGAAACCGGTGCTTGCTTGCCGACCACAGATCATACATATGCCGACGATACATAGAGTATTAGTACTTTGCTGGTGTATTTTTTTTTGCTTTTCCACTTTTCTCGAAAATTCTCTCAGATTTATTTCAAATTTTAAGTACCAATATATAATTAAGCTAGGTTTTGTCTTTGGGATACTTCGAGTACTAGTACTTTACTGAAGTATAATACTTTTTTATTTTTTCCAATTTCATAAAAAAAACCACAAAGAAAAAATTGGAAACATAATAGGAATAGATACTGTATCAATTCGAAATGAAGAAAAACTATTATTAACATAAGGTTTGCCCTGAGATTTAACATGGGACGCCACAGAATAATTCTGATATATTAAGGGCGCCGGGAGGCGAAAAAGTTTGGGAATCCTTGAAATAAAGGATTCAAGTCTTGAAATGAATTTTACTTCTTGATGAAACAGCATTATTTCCATGATGCGACTTAGTAGAATCAGATCGGTTCTTTGGTGGCAATGAGAGAAAAAAAGAAGAAAAAGACTGACATATATTATAATAGAGTAAATGTCAGTCTTAGCTCGGGTAACTCGTGGTCGCCATTCACGTACTCACCAGATGTGAGCCCCTGAGTGTTAAAAAAAAAAATTATTATTTTAACAAAATGTATGAATCTTTATTAGATAACTATACAAACAGAAACAATTCCATATTACATCATGACATTTTTCCAAAATAAATATATATATTTATTGACAATATTCCAATCTTACCATAATAAATAAAATATATAATTTCACAAATGAAATAAGTACTTAAAAAAAAAAAAAACCATTTCTATGTGGAACATACTAAAAGTTAGAAAAAAAAGAAGTGACACGTTTCATTTCTTTTCCCAGTTTTGACTATGAAACAAGAAAGTGAAAAAAGTTAAGAAAGTAAATTAAAAAAAAGGAGCAAAAATATTTTTAAATTATCTATAAAAAAAAAAAAATATTGTAAAACTTTTTTTTTGTTTTCATTATTTATTATAAATATAAAATATAAAAATTAAAACTCATCCTAGATTTTTATTTTTTATATATATATATATATTTTTTGTTAAAGAGCTTTGATTAAAAACATCTAGATTAGACATCAAAAAAATGCATTTTGATTTTATTTATATTTGTATTTTTTTTTTAAATTTGAAGAACCGCGAGGCCAAAGTGAGTTTTATGTTTTTAATTGTGCTATCGATTGAATTTTAAAAAATTTAGATACAATTAGAGTGTGAAGCAATTACCCTGTTAGCCTAAAACATTAGATATAAGGTCAAAGTAATTATTTTTCTAAATTGATTTAATCAAATATATAGTATATATTTATATAGAAATATTTTACTATATATATATATGAACAAATATTAATATTTTTATATAACATTTTACAATGAGGCACACATTTTTCAATTTTTTAAATTGTATTTTTTTATATTTTTCATTTTTTTTTTAATCCAGTATAAAATAATGGTTTTTTCTAACTCGATATGAGATCGAAATTGCACTACATTTTTATATATTTAAAATAAATTTTATTTAATTATTATGTAAATATATTTTTTTTTTTTTTGTGATATATATATAAATTTTGATACGTTTATTCCAAAAAAGATTTGAGTTAAAATATTATAGATGTAGATGATTTAAATAATTATTTTTTTAAAAATAAATAATTTGATATATAGATATAATATTTATATATAGTAACATAATATATTTATATATAGATCTTTGAAAGATAATTGCACAAATGTAATCACAACTAGTAAAGATTATTCATATAAGAATCTTGTTTTTAATTTTATAAGCTGATGAATCTTAGGATAGTTCCGTTGTCTCTTGTATAAAAAAATAATTCGGTCGTAACAAAACCTCCGAAGGGGATTATTTTTTTTTAATCAGAAGTACACACCTAGCGATTTTTGTCTCGCGACAAATCTCAGGGAATCCGCGCAACATTTTTTCCGTGTCGCAAGACTTTGTTGCTAGGTGTTTACTAGGCTTTCAACGGAATTATAATAAGATTCTAATCTTATTCCAATTGAATATCAACAAGATATGAATCTTCGAAATATATATTTGGTTTTATAATTTCGATATGCGTTAGTGAGGACGGTTACACGAACGCTTTATATGAAAATTTCAATTTCAAAATTGTTTAAAGAATAGAAAAAAGTATTTATTTTATTATTGAATTTATCGAAGAAGATAAAATTAAGACAACCACTAATAAATTATTCAAGAAGATCTTTGTCTACTATATACGGGGTGAATTTTTTTTTATCACGATGGGAGTCTTATATCTCAGAAACACTGCATTTTAGTTAAAAAAGTTTCAAATTCGTGCGGAAAATCAAACTATCATTGCTTTATTATTACGGGACCATATTTTGTATTAATTATTTATTAAAAGTATAAATACTGTACGATGTTAGGATTGCTTTTTCTGGAGTCGGTTTAAGTACTGTACACTTGCTCGGATTCAACTGAACTAACCACTAAGGGACGTGCATATAACGCAACAGTCCCTTAGAGGTTAGTTCACTTGAGTTGGAGCAAGTGCACAGTACTTGAAAACGACTGCAGAATAACAGTATTTATATTTTTAATAAATACAAAATGTGGTCTATAATTAAAAACTTGAATATTATATATATATATATATCATTGCTTGATCTTGATCAAGTTTTCAATATTATATAAAGGCCAAGTTTTTTTTTTTATTTGAGTAGTAGTAGAAACAACTCTTATTTGAAATTATTTTTTCCAAAAATAGAGTGTATTTGAGCTATAAGACTGTCCTCCAATAAAATATTCAACCTGTATATAAATATATACATATAATTTGTTCATTTTCTTAGTCAGCTCATTTTGGCAAAGTCTCGATGTATATTATTATGTTGGTGTATTTTTTTTTTAAATTATTCTTATTCGGGAAAACCAAAATTCCAATCTTAATTGGATTAAAAAACACATTTATTGAAAGACATGATCACGTCTAGAAATTTGAGCATCACGCATGCACACTTATACATATATATATATATATATAGAGGAGTAGATATCTAAAAAAGAAGAAGAATCGGAATGCAGAAAAAACTACGATTGTTTTTTGGATCCCGAATTTCAAAATAATTGATTTTTTTTTGCCAAGTTTATTATTTATTATATATAAATATAAATGTTTATTTTTTTCCTTTCTAAGATGATCCTTTCGGCTCTATAGCCAATATAAAAATTCCTTTAAAATGGTTGTTTTATGAGAATTTTTAAAATAAAAATTATTAACATATTTTAAAACAATATCCATTATATGGTATATTCGGAATTTTCAACTTTTGAATATAATAAAAAAATAATAATAAATAAATTCAACAGGAAAGGAAATATTGAATAAATTTTATCTATTATATGATTGATTTATTTTAATAAACCAATCCTTTTTGAACTTACTATCTCAGGTACAGTCAGGTTTGATTTATGCAAATCAAATTGCTTCTATTATTTAAGGCATTATATAACGATTAGATATATACTAGTGAAATAATGTTATAAAATTTGTTTGCATGTCAAATAAAATAAATCCTTTGTTAAAAACAAGACACATGCACAGTGAGAAATGTATTTTCCCCTCCGCGAGTGCGAATTTGGTACTTTTTCAAAGAAAAATTTTGGTTATAAATTTTATATATTTAGTACCGTTTCATGTATTTCAAATTTTTTATTGAATTAAATCTATATATTATGGAAAGTCTAATGTCCTGAGATCCTTTTTAGGATTTTTAAAATTAATTAATTATATAAACATTATAAAAAAATATAGATAATATTTTATTATATAATATTTTTTGAGTACTGGCCCTATCTAGATAAGCTCTTGAATTTTTAAATTTAAATATTATTTTAATAATTCTGCTACTGGTAAATTCTTTTTTTGGGAAAGAAAATCAAGATCATTAATCTAATCGACAAATTGGACAAATTTCGAGCTCCATACTATGATCAATCTCATTGCACCTATATTGTGATTGTTGGGCAGAAGTTGGGAAGTGAAGGAGTTAGAAATAGAAAATAATGTACTTTCATGGGATGCCGGTAGATGGCTACGACCAGAGGCCGGTTGGGGTTGAGGTGTGTGTGCACGTGAACACCTCGGGTAAATAAACCGGGATCCAGATAGGAATTTCGAATAATAATAAACTTTTTATAAGAATATATATATATAAGCGCGTATCTAAATAGATCCCCTGGGCAGAGCTGAGCTCTCGGCGGCCCTGCCTAAGGTAGGATACTAAACCGCCATAAGGTTTCTGGACAAGTGATGCTAGGAAATTGAATTTCCATTTTACCAACAATTAGTGTGTAAAATTTATTCAAAATATGAATCGAATCAATTTTTGATAATAATTTTATTTTTGACTAGCCGCAAAGCCCGCTTTTGTGGACAGCAGGGTCTATTTATGATTGCCCAAAGGCTATGGAGGTGGCCATAAATCATGAAGCTGCCAAAAGGAAAAATAATAGATTTGTGTTGAAATATTGAAGAAATTTGATTATAATTAATTTCCCAAAACAGTTAAGAGATTCAAATAATATCTATGTTACTTCCCGTTTCAAATACTATATTTGTGGTTAATTTGAAAAAGATTCATTGGAAATTATGGATTTCTCTATAACATATACAAACAAAAAGATTTTTCCATTTCATTTATATATATATATATATATGAGATAATAACAAAATAATTTCTTTTTTTTTCTAGAAATCATGTCTGCCTTTTTTTCACTATGAATAATGTATGAAATGGATTTTGATATAATCATAAATGAAATCGTAATAAAAATTCGATTCATATTTTCCATTAAATAGAACCAATAAGACTAATCACATCTTGAAAAAGTGGAAATTGAATAGCAACATTTGACCGGAAACTTTCTGGTGGGTTAGTATATTTAGTGGAATATAAAAAATTATTGATACATTAAATATTTGAGAGATGCAAAAGGTAAAAGAGTTTCAAACACCTCTGTTTGTAATTAGGCAAAGGAGAAAAGTTGTCTGACCTTAGCCAAATAATCGAATGATTCCCTCTTAATGGAGTGGATGAAATCAAGGAGTGATTCGAGAAAAATCGCCCGAGATATTATTCTACCGCTCTATGGTAAACAATCACCAATCTAACTTGCATGAGACAATGTATATAGTCCGAAATATCTGCAAAAATAATATGCATTAGAATAAAGAAAAGTATTCTACTAAAAACCACTGAAATAAATTTTGACATGCTTATTGGGTATTATAATTTAATAAATTAACAACATATTTTAAGGGTCTTTTAATAATTGACCTAAGGGCCAAATTCATCTTCATCTATACTTGTTTTTTTTTTATTTATTCTCGCCTATTCTAATTAAACTTGAGAGGTCAGAAATTTTCTGACACCAACGATCTCTAATTCACAAAATGTGTTCCCGTTTTTATTTTATGTTTGGTCCGTTTCATTTTATAAAGTTAAATTAAGATTAATTGGGAAAAAAAAAAAAAATTCTTATCCTCATCTTACTCTAATTAATACCCCCAAAATTCTAAAATAATTAATTTTATGAAAATTTTCCAAAACAGAAAAAAATTCTCTTATTTCTATAATAATTATATAATTAGTTTTGAAAATACATATAAATTCCTAAATAATGGAATGTGAGGAAAAAAAAGAAAAAATCGTGTGATTGTAAAGTATAAATGGGGTGATCTATTTAAAAATAATAAATAGCAATTAAAGATTAAAAGCCCTGAATAGATCAGCCCTGAGGAAAATTAAGCCAAAATGCACATCGTATTTTTTTTTCAAAATAAATAAATTTATCTATTTAATAAATTAATAACGGAATGATAGGAGACAAAAAAAATCACGAATCACAGAACAAGTAATAATTAAATTTGAAGAAAAAAAATTTCATTTTTTTAATCTAACCTAATATATCAATCTATTTAAATATAAAAAATCTATAACGATGGTGTTTATAACATTAATATATATATTTGTATAAGATAAAAAATAAATATAATTCGAGCGTTAAATTAACTTCCACCAAATAGGTAAAATATCTATTGGAATTTTTTATATTTGGTTCTTTCTTTTTAGATTATAAAATATTATGGAAGTTTTTAATTATAGACCACATTTTGTTTTATTAATTATTTATTAAAAATATAAATACTGTACAACGTTTCGATTGCTTATTCTACAGTCGTTTTCAAGTAGTGTACACTTCGCCCCGACTCAAGTGAACTAACTAACCTCTAAGGGACAGTTACGTGCATTTTATATACGACATCAACGCCATCTATAGTCATTTCTTTGAAGTTACCTATATAAGTGATTCCCAGAAGGATCAAACTCTGTATTCATTTTTTCCATTCCAAGATTGTGACTTCATGGAGCTCCTCCTAATGTAAAAGATCTTTCAGAACCTATCATTTGTAGATTTATTTATAACTGAGTGTAGATGGCGCTGACCTCGTTATATATAAAATGAACGTAACGGTCCCTTAAAGGTTAGTTCACTTGAGTCGGAGCAAGTGCACAGTACTTGAAAAAGACTGCAATATAAGCAGTTGAAAAGTACAGTATTTGTATTTTTAATAAATAATTAATAAAAAATGTGGTATAATAATAATACAAACCCCAAAATCTTTAATAAACACATTCAAGATTATAAAATAATTGGCGCACTGTAATTAAGGGGATGTTTTACCGCTAGACAATCTGGAGATCGAAAGAGAAATTTTAATATATTTTTTTCCAAAAAAGGAAAGAAAAAACCAAAGCAGCTATGTATATTTCTTTATTAAAGTCCGACGTTTCGGTGTGTCATCGATAAAAAAATATATGTAGCAGATTTGCTCTTTTCTTCTTTATATTCAGCTAATAATTTCTCACTAAAAAAAATTTATCTGTTATCTGATAAGGCGCGAAATAGAGGCGCCAAGACCCTTGCTCTATTCGAGCATAGAGAATAGTATATTTAGAAAGTTTCACTCAAATTTGAATGCTGATTATGCGCAAAAGACTTCCCAAACCCAGATAACGACCTCTTATTTAAGAGGAATTTTTTAACCATGATTAATTTTCATAAAGAATAAAATGCTACTTTGCTTATCAATTTCTTTAGAATATATCACAATTTTAAATTTAATAACTAATCAAGTACGATAAGAAGATACGTATTTAAATTCCAATATAATATACGTATAAATTTCAAATTAATAAGAATATTTTATATTCTTTTCCGCGGTGAATTAAAAGTTAACTCGCTCTTCTGAAGTGAATAAAATTAAGCAAAAAAGTGCATTCGGCTTTGGCTTTTTAATTAAACTAGAAAGTTATAAAGTTCTTGATTATTATGGTCAAATAATAGAAAAAATTATGTATAAATATATCTCTAAATAAATAAAAAAAAATGTTATTTAATTATCACATGATCCATCTAATGGATTAGGTATATGTAAAAAATTTAACAATATTGACTGATAACTTTAAAAAAAAAAAAAAAAACAATATATATATATTTTATTTAAATACTTTAACAATTATTAATATATCAAATATGAATTTTAATTTTATTTAAATATATATATAATATTTTTATAATCCGTTCTCAAAGATTAAAACTAAATATGATTCTAGACGTTTTAATCTTGAGTTGGACGGATAATCGTTTAAAACGCCAGTTAATTTATTATTATTATTTCGTATATATTAATGAGGTATTAGAGATTTTCTATTATATGACCATTTTTATTCACGAACTATTTAAAATTATTTAATTCCAGGGCTGTGGAATTCATAAAATATATTATTATTTATAATATTATTAAATAGGGGAATAAAATTTTTTATGTAAATAACAAATAAAAATCAAATTGCCTCAGATGCTTCGACTTCAAATGGGCCTTCCTCTTCATATTGGCCGTCTGATTCATTTGTTCTATCGGCGTGTAATTCGGCGTGTTTATTTAAAAATTTCTTCTTACTAAATCCCTTACCGCACACATTGCATTCGTAAAGTAGAGCGTTGCGACTTCTTCGTCGAAATTCCCGTCGGGCTGGTATAATATTTGTTGCCAATGGTGCATTTTCTGATTCATCCGGTTCTGGTTCAGTTATGGTACACCGATGTGCACGGAAAGCCTCATGATTAGGAAATGAGCCACTGCAGGCGGAACAGTGAAATGGTTGGTGAGCGGCATGCAATTTTCGATGTCGTTCCAGATGATATTTACGACCAAATGTTTGACCGCAAATTTCACATGCATGTCGAGCACCATCAACCTATATTATAACATTATTCTTTTTAAAAGTATTTTGAAATTTTGGTGGAACAATTTTTTAAAGTAGGTGTAGTAGTAGTAGTGAAGCAGTCCTTAACTCACTCCACCACTGTGCTTGTGGGTCTTGTTGTGAAATCGCTTCTATTCGAAATTTTATCTTGAGTTTTCTCATACTAATAATTTGATAATTTTTTTATTTAAATTTTCCAAAATTAAATTTTATAAAACGCTCAATCAATGTTTGTTGTGGCTGAAGATAAAACCACAAAAAATATTTTCTTAAAAATCAGTGATATATAAATTTCTAAAAGACAGTGAAATACAAAAAAAAAAAAAAATAAAAAAATTTTTTACCTGTCCACCGATGGATCCAGGATCACATTCAGGATGGAAACGTTTAAGATGACGAACCAAATGACTTCGTCGAGTGAAACTCTTATCCGAACAGAATGGACATGGATAGGGTTTATTATTCACTTGGCTTGTTTCTGCTATCATTGAAGCTCCATCATCAGCTTCATTTGATGTCGTAGCTTGAGGGGGGATCGAATTTAAAGAAGTACTAGTATTTGAAATATGTGGTGGAGATGAAGGTTCAGTTTTAATTTTTCGGCCAAGTAAAGCAGCAAGAGCCATTTTACCATCAGGTAATTTTCGTGTTCCATAAACAAGTTCACGAAGATGAATTTTTTCGTGTCGTACAAGATGCTCTTTACGAGTAAATCGTTTCAAACATACCTAAAACATAAATTCATTTAGACTAGATTTGTGTTGATTATAATTTTCTCAAGTCAATCAAATTCAATTTCCTTTATTTATTATTTTATTTCCTACCTATTTATAAAACTGAAATTGAAAGTGGAAAAAAAAGACGAGGAAATAGTCGCAATAGAAGTGGGTTGGACTGAATAATGTGGGTAGGCAATAGGGACTAAGGACCGAGTCGATTGGAGAAGGAAAATTCAACCTTAAAAAAAAAAAAAAAGAAACAAGATGAAAAGAAATATGTTAATAAATCAGCGATGTTAAAACTTGGAACCATGCAGTTCCCTTCCCACATGTTTCAAGAACTATGTTATCAAATGTATATGTTTCTTTCTTTATTATAGAACCCACAGCGACTTTTCGGTTAACTATGCGGCCATCTTCAAGATCAGTCAACAGAAAAACCCTCTTTGGTTTTTTTTAAGGTCTTTTTCCGTATCTAAGCCCATTTAGACCCCATCCCTATTTATTTCAAATTTTTCTCGCTTGGGACGGGAAGCGAACCCGGAACTCCAGCCATGAGAATCTAATGTCTTCTCTCTGAGCCACGGGTCACGGGCACCCTCTTTTGTTCTTTGATAGACATTTCATAAAATTAATTACTATCTATCAGTTGTAATAATATAATACATTCAGCGTCAAAGTCAATATATAACATGGCATATATTGCTATTATATATATATATATATATATATTGATCCTAATGAATTTTATGAAATGTCTATCAAAAAACATAAGAGGGTTTTTCTGTTGAATGAACTCTAGCCATGAACATGGTCGTATACTCGACCGAAATTTATCTTACTAATTGTTTAAAGTTTAAATGACCTAAGAACCAAAGAAAGACCTACATTTAGGTACATGTACAGTGAGGGACAATATTAAGTCCCACCCTTGCGTTTTCTACTTGTGATTATTTCATTGTTTTTATAAAAGAAAATGAAAATCTTGATTGGAAATTTTTTAGGTTGGAACCATGAAAGTTTCCATTAAAAAATATATAATATTTTTTTAAAAATAATGAAATAATCACAAGTAGAAAACGCATGGGTGGCACTTAATATTGTCCCTCACTGTACATATACAGTATTAGAAAGTTTCCGAACGGGAGAAATTATTCAATTTTCATTTTTTCAAACAAATGAATTGGTTCTATTATGGGTAAAACATTTTTTTTTAATTTAATTTAAAGTCTTTTTTCACATTGGAAGCCATTTAAACATCATCTCTATTTAATTCAATTAAAATATATATATATATATATATATATATATATATAATATTGTCACGTGAGAGTATAAAACGTTCACGATATGAATTGAATCAATTTTAGATAAGGATTTTATCTTAATCAAAATAATTTCTTTATTTTAACTGCCACAGAATTGAATAAAAGATTACAAAATAATTTATTTTCAAAATTTTGATTGTATTCAAAATGAAAAATTATTCATACTCCTGAATCATATTTTAAAAGATTTTTTACACAAAATAAAACCCAATCACTCGTAGAAAAAGTGAAAATTGAATAGATTCGAAAACTTCTTTCCCAACAACTATATATCTACGTTTTTGGCTCTTCGGTCACTTAAACTTTTTGATGGGCTATTTTTTTCGAGAACGATTTCTATTAAATATTTTAAAGGTTTCGTGAATTAATAAAGTTCGAATACCGCTGGGTTAAAAAAGTATAAAAATCTACTTGAGATATATAAAAGAAAAATACCTGGCAACCATATGGTTTCATATCATCATTGGCTTCTATTCGTCCAAAATTAGCGACATGCATTCGCCTCTTATGTCTCTGAAGATGTTCTTTCCGTGCAAAGCCCTAAAAAATTCATTCACATCATATTTGGCCTTAAAAATTAAATTAATTTATTTCTATTGTTTAAGTAATTATATCATAAGGAAAAGGAAGTTGAAAAACATGAACACTATCATATAACAAAACTTGATAAAATTTCTTTTTTTTTCTTTCTATCAAAAATTATGTAATTAAAAATGTATTTAACCCGTAACTGGTCTTAAGGGTTAGGAATCTTAGACAAATTAAAAGACAGTTTCCACGAATGGTCAAGAAAATATTTTTTTTTCCGACGAAATTTTTTTCCCAGATGATCCGGCATGATATGTAGCTTTTTGCAAATAAATTGTAAAAGGCAAGAAATTTTTTCCGCATATGGAATTCAAATAGAATTAAATTGCTTTTCACATTCTCTATCAGCGGTTTAATCAATTTAGAACATTATCTAGCCGCGGCGCCCGGCTGCGGCGTACCCTCGCCTTTTCTTAATTATAGAAAAAAAAATTGTATTACTATTCCAATCCAGTACCTGCTTGAAGATTTGTTTACATTCAAAGAATATATAAATGCAAAGAATCTATATATAATAATTACGGAGTGTCCGTCTGTCTGTCACGCTCTATTTAGGCAACTTCCCGTTGGAATTTTGAAAATAAATTTTATATGCATAAAGAGGACCTTCTAGGGATTACAGGAAAATTATTTTCATTCCGAAATTCCTTCTATGAATGTAAACAAATCCTCAAGCAGGCAGTAATGATAATTTTTTTTCATAACTAAGAAAAAGCAAGGGTCTGCCGCAGGCGGATCCGAGCCAGCTGAGAGGGGTCCAGGAGGCTATGCCCCCTGTCTAGGCGAGAAGCCTGCCTAAGGCGGACGCGTCGTCTATGGGAGAAATCGTGCTGAATTTGATCAAAAGCTTAGACAAGGAAATTAGTAAGACATATCATTATTTATGCGGTAACCAGGGACGGGTTAAAAACATATAGAGCGAGACTTTTAATTTTGGAATTGAAATTAAAAATAATGATTATACCTGACAACAAATCTCGCAATTATAAGGACGTTCAGAAAGAGGGAGATTACTTTCATCTCCAATTTCTGAAGAGCCAGGTGTCTTAGTTTCAGAAAAAGCGCCCGTGGTTTCAGCTTCATCCATTCCATATTCGGCTTTGACAATTTCAAGGGCACCATTTGACTCAAGATCAGCAATAGTTGTAGATTGGAATAATCCAACGCAATGCGCTTGTTTATGACGAACCAGATGCTCTTTTCTTGAAAACGCTGTGTTACAGACATCGCAAAAAAAGGGACGACCACCTGTATGACAGGATGCATGACGAATCATATGTTCTTTTCGATTGAAGCCTTTGCCACAAATCATACAAGAGAATGGTTTATTTCCAAGATGTGAACGTTGATGACGAATCAATGAACTCCGGCGCGGGAAGTATTTACCACATTCAGTGCAGTTGTAAATAAGAGGTAACATGAGAGTGCCTGGTCCTCCCCCACTTGAGTTGCTCCCTCCGGTCAAGCCAGAATTTGCGGAATCTACCGAACAATTCTTTTAAAAAATAAAATTCCAGATTAAAATGTTTAGAAAAAAAAAAATTAAAAGAAATTTTAAACAAGTTTTGTTTTTTTTTTTAATTACATATTATCTTAGAATATAAAATATATATATATATATATTAAGGCTCGTATTCATTTTTGCATTTGCCCGTTGCGTATCGTCGTCCCTTATCAAATTATGTATCAGTCACTGATACTGATACATTTTTTGCCATTGCTGTTGAACATAGTATCTCGAAACGGATCTCAGATAGAGCTCTACTAATCAGCCTTTGAGAATACTGATCAACTGAAAAACTACCAAAAAATAATCTTTTTTTTTAGATTCCTAAAATAATTTGAATTTTCAAAGCCTTATAAAATATCGCTTTTTTCTATAATTTTCGCTGAATAAATTGGTGGTCTCCCTACTCCACTTCATTTTACTTATAGACGCTTCCGATAGTTGAAGTCTGATGCAACGATGATAGTAGTAGACCAGAGTGTGACTCAACCTATCCATATAATTCCTTTGACTGGTCGGCAAAGTGGTCGATCAGACCCGTTGCCTTCCATCGTTGTTTGATACGGAATGAAGCAACGCAGGCTGTATCCACTGCTTGCAACTTAATATGCAAAGGGCAAATGCAACAAGTGGATACGCGCCTTTAGACGCTCTAATTAAATACTGGTATATGATAATGAAATAAAATTTTCCTAAATTTGATGAATCCCAGCCGAGAAGATATTAATTTTTAAGAAATGTTTATGAAATAAAATGAATTGATTTTGTTTTTTAAATACTGATGTTGGCTTATTTTAACAAAAACAAATAAAATGAAATAGATAAATAGAAAGAAAGTCCGCTTTCTTAGTAAACTCAGTTGTTATTATTAAATTTATATTAAATAATACTTACTTGAACGTCTTCACTACTTTTACAAACTATTTCAATTCCAGCATCTTCACCCCATTTTGGAAATGGGGCCCGACTTGAAAAATCAATTTCCCTTTGATGGCGTTCGATATCAAAATCCAAACAGCCGTTGCACACGGAACAATTAAAGGAATTTTTACTGATGATATATCTATAAACATTAAGAAAATGATAATTAATATTTTAACAATATCTGGATAAATAAAATATAAATAAAAATTCTCTCTTCGGTAAATTTAGCATTTCCCATAGCACCTTAGTTTCAAACTTGCGTTTTAAATGTTGACTGCTTGAAATAAACTATGGTTATTTTTCAAAATTTTAATCTCATATTTGGATATTTTATACACAACACAGAATCCTAAATAAATACAAAATTTCATAAGGATTGGAAGAAATTTTTTAAAATGTGTAAAAAGTTCCAAAGGGGACCCCCTTTTGAATCGAAATTAACATGCAAATTCCCATAGGGGTTTAACATTAGGTCTATGGAAGAAGGAGTCCGAAAAACCTTAAATACTACATCAGTAGAGTGTACTTCAAACAATTTTCAAGGCAAAAAATTTAAGGAGGGGGGAGGGGTTAGCGAGCTGGCCTTGTATACCAAGGGTCGCGTGTTCGGATCCCAGGCAGTCCGATGATTTTATATAAGCCATTTGGATACCAGATGGCTTAAATAAGAATGCCTGGACTCCAAATATATATATTCTTAATATAACGGTTATCGTTAAAGTATTATATGGCTTGAGTTGCCAAAAAGACTGTGAGTGTGAGTGGGAATGCGAAAAAGTGAGTGTTTTTTTAAAGAAAAAAAAAAGAATTAATCCTATGCCATAATCGAGAACGAGTTAAGAGAAAATTTTTTTTGTAAAATAATATAATAGTGAAAAAATAATACCTTCGATGGGTTACAGTTATAACAAGAGCTTTTCCATTTTGATTTGTATTTTCTTTATCGCTGATTATCTTTTCATAGACATCCCACATCGGAGGTAAGACTTCTTTTTTTGCAATTTGACTATGTAAAATATCTCGATCTTTTTCGACATTCCTAAATTCAATCAAACTCATATTACCCATTAACGATTTCATCGATCCTTTTAAATTCTCTTGATTTAAATCTAAATTGAACGTTTCTTCTTTCATCAATACATAATCATCAGGCTTTGGATTTCCTAATTTTGCCTTTGGCTTGCCGAAAACTGAACTTGAAGTATAATTATTATTATTATTATTATTATTATTATTATTAGTTAGTACAGAATTGTGCATTAGGGGGGTTACAATGAGATCAGCTGAAAAATAAAATCATAAACATCTTAGTAAAAGATTTTGCTGTTTTTATTTTGAACAATTAAGAATATTTTATAATAATAATAAATTAATTAAGGAATTACCTGCGTTCAATAATTCTTTGGGCAACGGTGGATTGGGGACAATCTCAATACCTTTGGCAGCTAGCTTTAATTTATCAAGCTCTATATTTGCATGTTGAGTTTGGGATTCAGATTCAACTTCTTGAAGGCAACACTAAAAAAAATAGAAACAAATAATTTTTTATTTTTTAAATAATTAAAATAATTTTATTTAATACAAAGTTAAAAGAAAATATTAATTTATTGCAATTTTAAAGTGAGCCGAATTTATTTATCCATTTTCATGATCTCATCAAATTTTTTTTTTAAGGTCTTTTTCGGCATCTAAGGCCATTTAGACCCCATCCCAAATGATTTGTAGTCAAATCAAATGAAATAAGTTTTTATCGCTTGGGACGGGAAGCGAACCAAGAACTCCGGCGCCAGAAGCTAGTGTCTTCTCTCTGAGCCAGGGAAAAGTAAGTTTCGTCAATTTTTTTGCCCAAAAAAAATACACCATGGCATCATGGACTATTTTTCGACATAGTCGCCACCACCGACAGTGAGATTTGTCATAGCGAGCAATCAGATTGACGAAACACTCGGATAAAACTAGGTTCCCTGTAATGTTGAACGACAAAACCAATGCGGCGCTTTACTGTGACACCCTCACCAAACTCAGGGCCGCCTCTCGACGAAAGAGACCAGGCCTCTTGAATGAAAGTCGATAACGTCACACCTCACACCTCACACAGCAAGACTCACAAAAGATCACATTTGTGGCTTCAGATGGGAGGGATTGGCTCATCCTGGATACAGCACCATCGTAATTTCACCTGTTCTCTTCATTGAAAGGTGCACTACTCTCGAGGTCTCAGTTCCAAAACAATGCTGACGTAGAGCAGGCTGTGAGACGATTCATTACTCACAGGGCACGAGTTTTACCAGTGTGGTTTCTTCAAAGTGATTGCACAGAATGTCTCAATGTCAGTGACGACTATGTCGAAAAAAAGTACATGATGCCATGGTGTATTTTTTTTTTTGGGAAAGCAAAGTTTCCGTGTGAAAAAAATTAACGAAACTTATTTTTGGAACATCCCTAGTTTATATATATATATGCTATTAAAGCCTCAGACCTTTTGGGTTGCAGACGTTGTGCAACATTCTTTCATCAGTGAGTTCTGGACTAGGAAAGGCAAAATTAGCAATAGTCTATTTATTCTCAATCAAAAAACAATATGCTAGTCTAAAAATATTTAACTTTAAGATGAGAGTATTGCATTACATTAACCAAGTAGGAATTACCAGTACATTTATAAGAATGAGGCGAGGAGGCCTACATATATTGCAGTAGTAAACCAAGTAATGGACAATGTAATGGCACGGTTGTTAAAAAAATGTCACTAAGAATGGTACATCTTTTGTTCTCTTATAAACGAAAGATGGTCTAGTTTTCAGGGAAGTGGTGTGGTTTTCACCCCTAGGACTCTTTCAATGATGGGTTAAGCAAATATTCTGTTGTTAATGTAATGACATAGATAATGATAAACTGTCACATTTAAAGGTAGATTTTACTTTTAAAACTAAAATTTCGTTGTTTTTTGACTTAAGATAAATAGTGATTGCTGAAGTCGAAAGCCTAGAGATATGAGTATTTTGTAATAACAAGACGGAATAAATAAATATATATATATAATTATTTTAATATAAATCTTTTTATATTCTCAAAAATTTGGCCTGCCTTGATCTCAGTTACAGTCATGGTGAGTTAATTTTAAAATATTATTTCTTATTGAAATTTTCTTAAATGAAAAAATTGACTCATCTCTATATTTGAAGAGAAAATAAAATAGATAAAATTATCTAATCAAATAAATATTCTATGAAATGTAATGTTTGCCCTTTTAGTAATGTCAAATGAAATTATAAAATAAATTTAGGTAAATCGTTTTAAGTTAACCTCTGAAAAGCATTTTGACAGTAAAGTTATTCTCAACAGTTAATTTGATATATGTTATTTAAAATTAATGTGAGTGAACGGGCCCTTTTAATTTGTAGGCTTATAATTACCTCTGGTTCCAATGCGAATGACGTTGATTGTTCCTTTAAATAAGATTCCAAACTTAATTCAGCCTTAACGCAAGTTTCACGAAAATTACTAAATTCTTCTAGCTTTGATATACAATCTAAGCAAACAGACTTTGGTAAAAGGTCATCTTTTTGTAACTAAAAAAAAATGAAAAGAAAAATCATATAAAGGAATTAAAAAAATTAAAATTATCAACTTACATTAATAGGAAGGCATTCTTTAATTCGTCGATATAATTTATGTGAATGTTCATCTTCCCCAAAAATTTGAATATGACCTTTTTTTGAGGACGACGTACAAAGGCGACATTGTAAATCATAAGTTTCTTCTTTAAAATCAGACATTTCATATTAATTAAAAAAAATAAAATTTATCGATTTACATAATCGTATTGAAATGTCTGAATTAATGGGGGGTAATTAAAAAAAAAATAAGTTAAATTAGAAAAAAATTGGGCGTAACTGAATAGAACTTAACATTGCAACGTAAACAAGCGAAAAAGTAAATTCACCATCTTGAAATTGGGAACTCACAAGTTTTTTTTTTTTTTTTTTTTTAATTTTCTCTTGTGTGTGTAAAATCGATTCAACTACTTGTTGAGTTGTCCGACCTCTCACAAACTTTTTGACGCAAGTTTAAGACTAGTTGAAACAACTTTTAAAATTGCTAATCGTTACTCACTTCACGTCTATTACTCATAAATCACATACATTGTATATTTTATAATTAAAAATTATAGCAAACCGAATAAATTTCACTTTTTATGAGAGGGAAAAAATACTCGAGCCCTTTTGACAACTCACCCCTCTTCTCGCTTGCCCTGTATAAAATAATCAATACAGTCAAAAATGTCATAGTTCATAAAAATTAAATTCTCAATATTTTTTTTATTAATGAAAAATATTTTAATTCTCTTTGCTTAGTAATTTTTTGTTTTATATTTATACATTTATTTTTATTAGATAAATAAATAAATACAATTATATATAAAATTAGAAGCAATGACCCCACCCAATTTTTTACCTTTGAGTGGGGAGGGGATTTCCTTCCCCCCTTAACATTGAACTATTTCACTGCGCATTTATCAATACTCGTTTTTAATAAAAAAAAAAATATGTTTGGAATTTAGAAATTTAAATTCACTCCGCCTAAATATTTTTAATATAGAAAAAATTTAAAAAAAGTAAATTCTTTAATAATTAGATTGCTTTTACTAAAAATTAATGAAAATTTATTTTTTGCTATCGACCTTCAGAATCGTTCAAATACGTTTTATGCTATTGCAGAAGCCGCAAATAATTTAATATACCTTTAGCTATCTAAAAAATCGGGTGCGAAAAATTACTGTTATTTCAAAAAAATTAATATAGCATCTAGTGTACAAGAAAACGCGTTATCTTATTTTCTCTCTATAAAATTTTTTTTCCTTGAATATTAAAAGCGGTTCTTCCTATTTAAATAAATAATACAGCAATACCTTGCATAGTCTGGCTTGGATTAGCCCTGTTCAGTAGTGCAACCAGGGGTCCCCCCCCCCCCGTCCTAGGAGAGAAAAAATTCAAATTGCTATATTAACACAAAATATAAAAGAAAAAATAGCAGTCCGTCTTTTTATTTAAAAAAAAATTTCTTAAAAAAAAAGTATACTGAATAAAAAATACAAATAATAGTTTATTTTATTTAGATAAAATGTTAATAAAAACGAAAATTTCTTATTTTTTATGAAGGGCACCCCCCTGGTTGGAGGCTTCAGGCTCCTCCCTCCCCCCGAAATCTTTTTTGCTAAATTTTCTTGTTTAATTTTTTTCGAACCCCCCCCCCCAGGAGAAAATCCTGGTTGCGCCACTGGTTCAGTTTAAATTTTAAAATAATAAAAAATAATTTTTTTTTTTTAAACAAAATCTAAAAATTCTAAAAAGTTCAAAAAAATAGGAAAAAAATTTTAATAATTAATTAATTAACGTACCTTAGTTTTTCGTTTAGTCTGATTTCAAATAGCCATCTGTAGGACAGATTTACCGGATTATTCGAGGTAATATAATTTTTTTTTTTGTGTCCGGTCTTCTTTAGAAATTTCGTTCTGTTTCGGAGTTTGAAAGTTCACACTAAAATTTAATGGATTGAACTTGTTTATTTAAATTTCTTTTTTATAGTAAAATATCATTTTAAATTCTTCCGATTGATTAAAAAAAATTATTAATAAACTTCTTATTCATAATTTCCATAATTTGACACAATTGGTGTTTAAGTCGCAAATATTGATATATTCGTCAATTTATTAAAGTACTGACGCCGCACCGCACTAAGGCAAGTAAAGAAGAAGGCCAAATGGATAATTCACTCCCCAGTAAGGGATTCAACTGGTCCATTTTGTGATGGTTCAAGTATTAACAACTGTGGGTGGGGAAATCGGTCCTTTCAGCGATTCTGTCCAAAAATTTTCTCTAGATATTTTTCTCGTTCTTTATATATTTTTTTTTGTTTATAAAAAGGGAAGGTGATCATCCATTTCTCCACCTATAAATTAATTAATATTACAACTTTATTAGGATTTTTTAATCATGATGTTAACATATTTTTTTTTTTATAAATTAAATTACATCAAAATATTTTTTTTTTCAACAACTAAAATCTCACACAGTATAAACATTTTTTTTTTATTTTAGGAAATTTAAACATTTAGAAAGAGTATATAGATTTTTCAAAAGATAAACACATGCATTTAAATATATGTAAATATATATACAATAAATATCTATTAATATTTATATACAATACCGGTGAATATGTTTATTAAATTTTTTAAGTATATAGTTCAGAAAAGTTTTATTTCTGTAAAAAATAATGGTAGGCCTATAAATGCACAAATATTATAAAATATCGATTCCCAACTAAATTCGCGCTTTCCGGAAGCTCCAGGTACTGAATTTACCCCCCCCCCCTTCAAAATCCCGGGGACTGGCGGCTTCCCTGACTATTTCGGAATGTTCAAAATCTAAATTCGGAATATGAACACAACAAAATTGTTTCCCGTTATGATACAAAGAATTATGAAAAGTTAAATTTTAATAAAAGCAGTAGTTCGGTACTGGCCGAGGCATTTTCACAAGAAAATGAGAAAAATCTTTTGAGTCGAGAAAAGAATAAAGCTGAAGAATGAGATTCAACTTTCCCCGTGCTTTGTTTGCGTTGTAACAAGATTTTTCAAAAAAACAAAAATTTTCTACATGTATATGCTTTTAAAATGAAAGCCTAGATAAAATAAATTTTTTAATAAATTCCCTGTTTAAGAATTCAAAATTCTTTGTATATAAAATATTTTGAATATTTTAAAAAATATATGGACAGATATAAATATAGGCCTACGCCTATTTAATCCTTGTAATAAAAATATTTTTTTTTCTAAATAAAATTGATATTTGAGCTTTTTTTTTTGGAGATGTATTTCATTTCTAAAATTAGTTGTTCTCTCTGAGCAAAAATTTCATTTATTTGGTTTTAGTGCCGTTGAGACGACGGCCATGCTTGTTTCTTAAAAGGATAAAAATACATTTTCTCTTACTCAAAATACTCTATTTAATATAACTTCAGGAAATAGGGAGTAGTAAGTGGAGGGTTGGCAGGACGTCCCTCCGACGAGAGCACAGTAGGGAAGTTATATTAAAAAGAATATAATGAAAGAATCCCTTCAAAAAAGTAAAACAAGCCTTAAAGAGTCGGTCCGTCAAGAGAACGTAAGGAAGCCGAAAAATTTGAGAATGGAATAAAAAAAAAACTATTTCTGATATAATTACCTCTTGACTGGGGTCATAAACGAAAAGTTGAAACTGGAAAAAATGGGTATGTTCTGTTTTGAAATTTTTTGGTTTCCGAAAATAAAACAGATCCATTTTTACCCTATGAAATAGAAATTATGCCGATTAGGAAATCTTATGCTGGTAGATTATTAGAGTCAGTTTCTTGGACTAATCCGACTTTAGATATTCCTCCAGAAATTGAGAGGCCATCTGTTCCGCTATAAGAAGGTTGACAAAATGTGATGGTTGGAGCAGATCTTGGTGCACGATTTGTTGCTGTCGTTGTCGAGTAGGCCAAAACAGCACGCATATGCAGCTGCCGTAAAAGATCGGATGCAGCGGGTCGACGAAGCAAATCTGGCGTTTCCAGGCCGTTCATCCCTAAAAGAAATATCCTTTCTCATTTGGATAGAAATAATTTAATAGTCGTTTGATGAGAGAAAGACTGCAGTCGGTGATAGGCGGAGATCAAAGGATAAATGACGAATTGTCCTTGATTGGGTGAAAGTATCTTGAATGGTTGGGTTAAGATTCTAAAGATTCTGGATTTGAGTCGACTTTAGTCATTTCCTTCAAACTTACGTTGATCTGCAAGACATGTGAGAGAAGAGGCGGCAGTTGGTCTTCTGACTCTTCTATGTCTTGGAGGAGGATGATCTTCACCCAAAAGCCAATGAGTCCTCATGACCCCTTTGCCTTTGATTGGGGTTGGTCCTCTCGCTTCACATCGATATCCCCCCAAACGATCCAGAAGCCTACGGGTAGCATCTGATATATGAATGCGTAGAGCCTCTCCGCAGGATTCCATCCGAGAGGCGGTATTCACTGTATCTCCGAATAGACAATACCTAATCCCAAAAAAACCAATTGTCTCAGAACAGGAAAATATCCAAAAAACAAAAAACTTTCTGAAGAGGAGGTGAATTTTTCGTTTTCTTCTAAAATTGTATAAACTATAGTTTATAAGGGTCCTAACCCAGATAGCACAGTACGTCTTATGTACGTACATAAGACGTACTGCTATCTGGGAAGATAGAATTTGTTCTTTCCGCTCATTTCCGTGTATTTGCCAGAATAATAGCGTTTTTATTTTCTGTAGAAACCTCTAAAATAGTTTCCGTTGATTTATAATTACTATTAAATGGTTAAGAGCACATCACATAACTTTCTCTTATATACTTAGGCAAGAGAAAGTAATGTGATATGCTGGCTTAATAGAATTTTTTCTTTCTGGTAGTATGTAAACAACTAGTAACCTTTCATGAGTGAATATAATAAAAAGAAATGATGCACCTGGGCATTTTGAGGCCAACTACCCCTGCGACACACTGTCCTGAGTGAATTCCGACCCGAAGACGTAGTGATTCCCCTGGTCGATGGCGAATCTCAAATCGTTTAATACGACTGAGAAGATGTAACGCCATCGAGGCGATTTCGCCAGCATGCAGATCACCATTTCGTTCAGGAAGCCCGGAGGCGACCATATAAGCATCGCCGATCGTTTCCACCTAAAAAATAACGAAACTGGTTTCATATCTCGAATCGGTTATTACATTAAAACAAAAAAAAATGATAGATATAGCCTAACTACTCATTCCGTTATTTTTAACTTATTTAAAAGGCACATCTTTATAAAAAAAAAAATACAAAAGAAATAATACTCTCAATTAATGATAATGATAATTTTATTTGAATAATTTTAAAGTGCGATGGGGCGTTTACATCTATCACCCCTTGACATTTTCTTTGTTACTCTCACAGTAGAGTGCGGGGCCGGGTCCTGGGGGGGGGGGGGGGGGGGGGGGGCCCCGGGGGGGGGGTTTCGGGGGGGGGGGGTTTAAAGGATTTTTTTTTTTGGGGGGGGTCCCCCCCCCCGGCCCGTAGAGTGCATATAAAATGGGAAGCGTTGTAAATAATGTTCTCTGGCTGAACTTATTTATTAATATTTCTAGGCCTACTTTGCTAATGCAATTTAATTTTTTCTATATTTTTTAGCCCTCTTAAAAATTTTTAATTTAATTTCATATTATATTAGTATCAATTTCCTGTATTTTTGGGTGCTTTGTTTTTCTACTAGTAATTAAAAACTAATTCGAAATATAGGCCAGAAGAAGAGATCATATCATTTGCCTATATGTTTTTATTTTTTTTTAATAGGCCAATTCTATATGTCTAAATTCAAAATCATATAGTACCTCGGTTATCTAAATATTGTTCAGACACCTAATTTATCTACAATGAACAAAACAATTCTAATGACCTGTTTATTAGATAAAAATCTTAGGAGATTTCGGTAATGATGCTAATAAAAGGTAGGTCTATTAATAACTAAAATGTTGATTAAATCCACCGGCCGAAAAATAGAATATCTTATTAATAATACATTTGGTGCGCTTACACATGGCCACAAACAAAGGGTGGGGAAAATCAGGTCACTTGTCGGTTGTTTCCTATGAAGCTTACAGTTAATCATATTCACTCTCACCCAAGGTGGATACAAGGGAAGGGGATTACCCCCCTGAGATTTGAAAAAAATACTTTAAAAAAAAAATGTATTTTTAATGTAAAATTTTAAAAATTAATACTTAAAAATTTGATTTGTATTTATATTCTGGCAAACAAGTACAGTATGCGCCTTTAAATTACCGAAATTAAGAAAAAAATGTGTGCTGTGCGACCAGTCACTCCAGGTTACACCCCCCCGAGAAACACCTCTGGATCCGCCACTGCTCTCACCCCGTTAAAAATCCCAAGAAAATTACACTCACAGTAGGCATCTTCCTGGTTTCCTTTATTATTGTAAATAACGAACCAGTTATTGTAGTGCAGTTTTGAACAAGCCTTGGCATTGGCGTGTTACCTATTTGCATTTGAACCCCCATTAAGTTCATATGAAAAATTTCCGAATGATTAAAAAAAATTCCGATGTCATATAGCCCAGTCGATAAAATGAAAAATAGAGAGGTTTTGGAAAAATATTCTTAAGTTTAATGAAATTCTTACATCTTATTTGGGGGGTTCTCTAGGATAATTATATTTTTATACAGTTATGCTTAGTTTACTAGATACAAATGAAGTCAAGGGCGGATCCAGAGGTGTTTCTCGGGTGGGGGGTAATCTGGTGTGATCGTCGCACAGCACACAATTTTTTCTTAATTTCGGTAATTCAAATCTCGGAGGGGGTAATTACCCCCTTCCCCCTTGTATCCGCCCTGGACTGAAGATGGCGCAATTAAATTATCCGAAACGTTTCGTGTAAGGAGTCAGTTTTATTCAATAGAGGCTACCTTCCTGACTGCTGCCTTCCACATCACATCTCATTGGTACTCTATGACAGTGCTTCTTAAACTTTATGAAGTTGCGGCCCCCTTAGAACCCAAGTCAATAGGCCCTCTAGGGGGCCGCGAAAAGTCGCAAATGTAATAAATAAACTAATATTGTTAAATAAATTTTTGGATTATAATTATAACCTAAAATTTCGATAATGTATTGAAATGATAATATATTTGCAACTGCTTATAACATTGGGTCTCTGTTATGTGGATACCATAGTACTAAATAATCGGTATTAAAAAAAAATAGGGGAGATATTGGCTTGGGTTTAAAGGGGGTCTCGACTTCAAAAAGTTTAAGAAGCACTGCCCTAAAGTACCCCTCGAATAACCTGTAAAAATTTCATTAACTTCGGAATATTTTCCCGACAAAAAGTTATATCGACTGGACTATCATAATAAATGAGGAAAATAGTTTCATTTAATGTATTTAAGTGGAGAAAAGTAGATATATAGCTGGATAGAAGATTTTGAAGTAGCAAGAAGAAGAAAGAGAGTAGTAGTAACCTAGTAATTATTTCATTTATTTAATACCCATTAGGTTGACGTTTCGGTCTCGGTTGAGACCATCCTCAGAGCTACAACATAGCAGGGATAAAGATAAATTTTAAATTACAATTTTCTTTTAACACATCAGCAATTCATGACTAATAACATACAATATATTGACAGCCCATAAGGTATATATATTTTTTCTTATGTCTCTCATATTGTATGTTATTAGTAGAGACCGGATTTTAAGCAAAATGCTTATTGCTGAATTTTATAAGCAACCATTAGATATTTAATTTCTATACGAATTAGGAAAAACTAAGTGCATTGAGATTGCATTTTTTATGCTTTTTTGCTTTTTGAGTTTTCATGCTTTTTTTCCCTTTCGTGCTTATTTGAACTTATTTTACGAATATTTATAATTTTTTTTTTTTATTAAAAAATTTTTTTCCCATTCACACACGCATACACCAGGGACAATAGGGGGCCCCCCCCCAAAAAAAAATTTCCAAAAATCCCGCAGTGTGAAAAAATATAGCCCTGTAAAAAAATTTTTCAGCAGGGTGAAAAAATTTGGTTCCGCAAAAAAAATTTTTCGCAGGGCGGGGCGGAATAAATTCAGTTTCTTTAAAAAAAATTTGTATACGCCATTGGTATGAGTAAAAATTGCTTATTAGATGCTTTTTTTCAACTTTTATGCTAATTTTACAACTTTTTATTCAAGTTTTTTATGCTTTTTTAAGCACTTTTTTCCATTTTTTTATGCTTTTTTGTCCGGTCTCTAGTTATTAGTCATGAATTGCTGATGTGTTAAAAGAAAATTGTAATTTAAAATTTATCTTTATCCCTGCTATGTTGTAGCTCTGAGGATGGTCTCAACCGAGACCGAAACGTCAGCCTAATGGGTATTAAATAAATGAAATAATTACTAGCTGCTTCTCTTTCTTCTTCTTGCTACTTCATAATGTATTTAAATTTTAATTATTAATACAATTACCCTCTACCTTGTAGACGTCATAGTGAGATATGATGGAATCAAAACATGTGTAGAGATCGTTAAGCAATTCGACTACTTCCATCGGTGTCGATTCCGCTGATAATTGAGTAAAGCCAACAATATCACTGAAGTAGATTGTGACGCACTCGAAAGCTTCGGCTTCAACCCGAGCTCCACGTTTTAAGGCTTCGGCAACAGACCTAAAAAAAAAAAAAGATTCTAAAATAACGCATTTTCCAAACAAATGGAGACATTGAGTTAAAAATAAAGTGGCAGGAACTAAAAAACGAGTAAAATAAATTATTTTTCAAAAACTTGAAAAAAAAAAAAATAATAATAAATAAATAAAAAATAAAAAAGTGATAAATAATACCGAAAAACGAGAACAGGCAGCATTACTTTGGGAGCATCCGATAGAGGAGGGCGTCGGTTTTTTTCTTTTCCTCGCTAAGTTGCATCGTTCTTTCTTGGACAAGGCCTTCAAGATTTGACGCATACTTTTCCATTATGGCCAACATGTTATCAAATATGTTGGGTTTTCTATAAAAATAAAATTATATACATTTTAGTTCGATAAATAGACTTTTTCGATGTTTCTTCCAGGCTGCATTTGAACAAATCTATAAAATTGTTGAAAAAAAATGTCGAAATTTGGCCAAATTTGAGTTGAAATGACGCCACTGTCTTCAACAAGTAATTCGGATGATAAAAAATCTGGCGTGACTGACAGAACACAATTTTTTCTTCGAATGTTATGTGATTTGCTCTCACGCCAAATTTTTTTGGACCAGAAATTAGTTACCGATAGTATATAAAAAATCCACGAGATAAAATTTATAAACAGAGGGAAATATTTATATTTTGTTACAAGTACATCAAGTAAACCAGTAATGTACTACACTCAAGGGCGGATATAAGGGGGGGGGGGGTAAAGGGGCTAATTACCCCCTCCCAACATTTGAAAAAAATACTTTTTTTTAAATTTATTTTTAATGTAAAATTTTAGAAACTAATATTTAAAAATTCGATTTTATTAAATACAAATCAAATTTAAACGGATGGGAAAAAAATTTCGGTTCCGCGAAAGAGGGAATGCTCCTAAAAAAAGGTAAAATATTTTTAGGCGCAAAAAAAAAATTTTGCATCTCTAAAAAAAAAATTTTTGGTTCCGCAAAAAGAGGGAATGTTCTGCGGGCGGCAAAAATTTTGTCCAGAAAACTTTGGTTCTGCGAAAAAAAAATTTTTTCGCAGAAAAATTTTCGAGATTACCCCCCCCCCCCCCCCCGAGAAATACCTCTGGATCCGCCCTTGACTACAGTAGTACTCTGATTGATTTTATTCCAATTTTTGTGTCAGGAGAGTATCTAACTTGAATATCAAATTTCAACCTCGTTGAACTTCCTGTTCTAGAGATATTTTGTGCACACACAGACAGACTTACTTTTTTTGGCATTAGCGACACTCAAAACGTGTATTTCCATCAAATTTTTTTATTGACATGATCGCAATACTTTTTATATTTTAACATCAATAATTAGGAATAAGAGAAATTCAAAATTATCTATCTCCAGAGTCACGATGATGGTGTTTTTTCCCCTAAGAAAGTGTTGTGTTCCACTTACAGGCCCTGGTGCATTTCCTTGAGCTTGACCCTCACATAGCGGATGTCTGGTCTCTGGTCGGGGTCCTCGTGCCAGCAACTTTGCATACAACGAACCACATATTCAGCGGCTCCCAAGCCCTGGATCTCAGGTCTGAGGGCTCAGCGCCGCCCATGCACAATTGAGCCACGATCTCTGCAATCATAAAAGATTACTCTGCATTTTTTTTTCTTTATAGAAATTTTTATTTTATTAAAGGAGAATAATGCGAATTTGGACTAACAAGGGGACGGCCAAGTGAGTATATCACGGATTCGTTTGAAAAAAATTGAGGTGATACTTTGAGTCAAAAAAATGTTCACGTGTCTCGGCGTTTTACTCCATAGAGCCCCGATTGGCCAAAAAAAATAAATAAATACTGAAATAATTTTCGCGCTTTCAAGTAGTTTCTATTTGAAACATTACGTAACAGTCAGCTGTGGCTAGGCTGGTAGCGTAGCCGACTGGTAAGTATGTGGTCCCGGGTTCGATCGACGGAGTATGCAATTTTTTTTAATCTTTTTATGTTACGTACCGTAACAAACAATATATTTAAAACTGTTTCATATTATTTTTTTTTTTTATATTTTATTATTTTTTTTAGTAATTAAATTTTAAAATTTTTTTTCGAGTTTCATTAGTACAGACAGTATAGTGCTTCTCTCCTGAAATCCGAAAACAAAAATGTGCATGTAAAAAAATATCCTTTATAAACTGCGCTAATAGTCGTCTATTTATTTGTTTTGCATGTTATCTATATTCGCTTGACTGTAACTAATTTTTTTATCAAATATAAGCAAATAAATTTTTTATTAATTTAATGTATTTATTTAATTAATGGATTATTTTATGCCTTCTTTATTTCTTCATATATTTAAATACTGTAATAAATGATATTTTCTTCATGCATTTAAATTAAATTTTAATTTTAAGGTAATAAATAAACTCGAAAAACAATTTAAAAAAAATTTAATTACTAAAAAAAATAATATGAAACAGTTTTAAATATATTGTTTGTTACGGTAACATATAAAGATAAAAAAAATATTGCATACTCCGTCGATTGAACCCGGGACAACTTAATTACCAGTCGGCTACGCTACCTACCTAGCCATAGCTGACTTTTACGTAATGTTTCAAATAGAAACTACTTGAAAGCCCGAAAATTATTTCAGTATTTATTTATTTTTTTTTGGCCAATCGGGGCTCTATGGAGTAAAACGCCGAAACACGTGAACATTTTTTTGGCTCAAAGTATAACTATATATATATAATTTTTTTCAAACGAATCCGTGATATACTCACTTGGCCGTCCCCTTGTAAGTTATAATATCTTTTGTTTCATAATCATATTTGTAATTAACCAGAAAATACTTTCAAATTTTGCCTTAATTATATTCTTTTTTTTTGTCTTTTCGGCATCTTAGGCCAGATAGATTTTCAACAATACTTAAATCAATTAACGATATATATATTGAGATGTCCAGGCATATGGTATCCAAATTATTTAACTAAATTAATCGGACTGCCTGATCTCTAGCCTCTCAACCTCGGAAGGAGGAGAGGCATTATTTTTTATTATTATCTTAAAACATTCAGAGACCTGTGGTCTTCTCAGGGCCGGATCTAGAGGGGGGCAGTGGCTGCAGGCCCCGGGCGGCAGATATCAGGGGGCGGCAATTAAAGAAAGATTTACTAAAAAAAAAAAAGGTAAAATGATATGAATTTTGTATAGAAAATTTTAAGGAGGGGGCGGCAAATTAAATTTTGCCCTCCCTAAATAATCTTCTAGTTCCGGCCCTGGGTCCTCTAAAAGACAGTTTATTTCTTGGCCTCCTCTAAAAAAAGTTAATGACTTACTTCAATTATAAATTTTGGTTGTAATAAGTCTATATATAGATTTATGCATGCATGCAGTAGATGAAGTTGCCCCATGAAAATGACTGTCGGTCGATCTATCCCTTGATTGACCGGTTACTGTACATAACAATAAGATGAGGGGATGTATAATATATCTTATAATTCTAAGTAAATCTTTAAAGTTTTATTGTTATTTTATTCAAGTTGATAGTGGCGAAGAAAAAACAATAAAACTTTAAAGTTTACTTAGAACTATACATAACAATGGGATTGATAATGCTAAGTGTTAGTAAAATTATTTTTTCTTGCTGGAAGTTAGGCAACCCAAATGACCAACTTGTTTGCTCCAGACTATCTTTATAGCAGTTACGTCATTTCACAGTTAACTCGCGCCCGAGACACAATACCTTTTTAGCGCCCTCCTCCCCCCCTCCCCCATTCGAAAACCATATAATATTATATGTAAAATATACAAAATTATTATATTACACTGGCACTAAATTTAAAAATCTGGTGTGACTGGCGCATAGCACACAACTTTCTCTTACCTTCGGTAATCGAAAGTTGTGCACTGTGCTTGTCACACCAGATTTTTCGTGTCGACATGTATTTAGTTTCCGACAGTAGGGTACAATTGAATTCAAGATGTAAAATTTATAAGTATGGGAAAATATTTATATTTTGTTACCATGGCAACCATTTCTCCTATCTTCCCTATGAAATACAAGAGTAAAGTGGTCTTCAGAAGATTTCAATCGCAAAATGAGAATATACATTTTAAAGAGCATCTAAAAAATAATTGATTTTTGAATTTTAAAAAAATCGTTGGAGCAAATTTTGAGAAAATCGAAAAAACTGAAAAAGTACATCAGTAAAGTACTAGTACTCTTTGGCCGATTTTGATTAAAAGCTTATTTTTCCGGTCCCGGGAGGTGTTTAACTTAAATATAAAATTTCAACCTCATAGCTCAATTCCTTCATGCTTAAAATTGAACACACACACACACACACACCCACCCACCCACCCACACACAGACAGACCATGTCGCGAAAACCACTTTTTTGGATTCAGGGGACCTCAAAACGTGAAGATCCATCAAAATCTCGACATCGAATTTTTGACATGAATCCAATACTTTCTCTCTATATATATATTACATATATACATAGGTAAGAGAAAGTAAAAATCAATTATAATAAAAATAACAATTATCCAGCAATTTTTTGTTTTGCGGACCATTTGGCGCCCCTTTGTGAGTAGTGTCCCCCCCTCGCTACGCCACTGCCCCCTCAAATGGCGTCCCTGCTTTATAGCGGACGACTCCAGAGCAGTCAATCCTTAGACAAAGGGGTCATTTGGGAACTACGCCACTCTATTTTTAAAAATAATTTTTTTGATAGCTATAATTAAATATTAGACAAAAATCAAAGTAGGCCTATTTGAAGGTTATTTTCAATAGATTTGTGTGTGTGTGTGGGGGGGGGGGGAGGTAGCTCATTATTTTTCGTAGGGGTTGAGATCGGTTTTCAACATTTTAAAAGGAGATGGGCCCCCCCCCCTCCTCATCCATAATTTTTACTTTCTCTTATTATTAATTTATTTTTCCACTTGACCATGAAAGTAAATATTTATTGCTTACTAATAACCTCGCAAAATGAAAGTAAAAGATCTTGCCCGAACGTTATTAGCGCCCAGATCAAAGAGCCTCGATTGTCCTATTAATTAATTCTAGTAAACAAATGTAGATTAGGGTAAGAATCAATAAAAATTTAATATTATCTCACACACTATGTAAATTTATTAAGAATCCCGAGAGGGTTGTTATAATTCTCGCTCTGCACACGAGAATTTAATTTGTTTGTCTTGGAGTTTTTATAACATAAGTAAATTATTTACTTTAATAAATGTGGATGATTAACAAATTTAAAATGTTGGCTTAATTAAGAAAAAAACTCCACCTCCATGATGAAAGATTATAGGTGTTGACATTGTCTATATTTAAACGGCACACCCCCAAGAAAAAAAGTCCCCCCCCCCTAAGAAAAAGATGAAATGACGCGTTTGGAAACATTTATAATGCTATTGTATAAAATTGTTTTTTCTTGCTGGAAGTTAGGCAACCCAAAAGTTCAACTTATTTGCTCCAGACTATTTAACTCATGAGCAGTCGTTAAATATATTGACAAACGAGCATGGGCATAACTAGGTGGGTGCCGGGGGGCCTCTACCCCCCCCCCCAGAAAGCTCCCTGCCCCAAGAAAAATTGAGAAAATATGGGGCTTTCTAGGTCCCCCGGAGGATCGCTGGTCCCATGCCCCTCCCCCCAGTGAAGATGGCTGGTCCCATGCCCCCCCCCAGCCAAATTCTCTAGTTACGCCCATGCAAATGAGAATGAGCAATCGGAGTTGGCCATTTGGGACAATCAAACTAATTTATAATCGGTATCTCATAATTTTCTTATCAGGAGGAAAATGATCTCAAAACGCTCTTCCAGACGTAAAATATATCAATCCAAATTATTCTCTTTTAATTTATTCTTGCTAATTATCATTATCTTCACCACTAATTACACCTCCGAGAAAAATATTTTTATTTAAAAAGGAAAATTGTTGAAAATAATTAGAAAGCTCGTTCATTTAAGAATTTACTTCTATTATCAGGGATGGTAAATTTGTTTGCTGATGATTTGACTATTAAACATCTGATATCTCATAATGTTTGAGGGCTATTTATATAAATAATTTTCTTTACAAATATTTCTGTTAGAAATTTGTAAATTTCAAATAGATACGGTCCGATAAGAAAAATATTTTTGCCCATTTGGTCAAAAAGTGGGTTAAATTTAAAAATAGCTTAATAAGAAAGTCTATGAGTCAGTGATGTGACCTATTTAAATTTAGAGAGAAATAGTAGAAAAGGAAGGACCTTTGTCGCTCAAGGTAGTCCGGCTCCAGGGCCCTGTTCTCGACACCACTTCATAGAGTACCAGGCCAAAAGAGTAGACGTCTCCTTTTTGGGTGCCTCGAGGCGGTGGGTTCGTTAACCTGAGTAATTCTGGGGCCCTCCATAGTTGGCGGCGCAATTCCCGAATTTCCCAGTCCGGCTCTTCCTGGCCCGCCTGTCCTGGAGACATCCAGTTCTAGGAGAGATCAACTTTGCAAATCAACCAGATGAGCTCAAGTTTGTGGGCCATAAAACCGTAAAAGTCATGAGGAGATATAGAGGGCGGTCATTGGCGTACCGAGGTTTTGAACCTAGGGGGCAAAGAAAGAATTAAATCGAAGCTCTAGTCTGGAAGTAGGCCTACTTCCTTCTCTTCTTTTCCCCCACCATTTTTCTTTTATTGTCTAGCCTACAGCCCCAAGTTATGAATAAATTTAATAATAGCATTTGTAATTTTGATGAAATTTTTACAAAATTATAATTTTCAAATCAACAAAACCAATTTGAATTTTTTGATAGCGGTGCAGGCTAAACGATTGACCATATCCGGGAAAGAGAATTAGTTTTCAGGTGTTAAATCTTGTGGGTTTACTTTGTAAATAGAAAAAAAGAATCAAAACAAGTGAGAGAAAAGCGAAAGGGGGAATTACCCCCCCCCCCCCCCGAGATTTGAAAAAAATACTTTTTTTTTTAAATTTATTTTTAATGTAAAATTTTAAAAATTAATATTTAAAAATTCAATTTGTATTAAGTACAAATCAAATTTTTAAAAATTTTGCGTCTCTAAAAAAAAGGTAAAATATTTTTACGGACGGGAAAAAATTTTTGGTTCCGCGAAAAGAGGGAATGTTCCGCGGGCGGCAAAAATTTTTGTGTCCGGAAAACTTTGGTTTCGCGAAAAAAAAAAATTTAAAAATTGTTGAGATTACCCCCCCCCCCCCCCCCCCGAGAAACACCTCTGGATCCGGCCTTGGTTTGAAATAAAATATGGTTATTTTATAAAATTTTAATCTCATATTTGGATATTTTATAAACAATAGAGAATCCTAAATAAATACAAAATTTCATAAGAATGGGAATTTTAAATGTGTAAAAAGTTCCAAACGAGATCCCCCTTTTGAATCAAGGGCAGAGCCAGAGGTGTTTCTCGGGGGGGGGGTACTCTAGTGTGACTCGTCGCACAGCAGACTATTTTTTCTTAATTTCAGTAATTTAAAGGCGCATTCTGTACTTGTTTGCCAGAATATAAATACAAATCAAATTTTTAAGTATTAAATTTTAAAATTTTACGTTAAAAATAAATTTTTTTGCGAAAAAAAGGTATTTTTTTCAAATCTCGGGGGAGAGGGTAATTACCCCCTTTACCCCCCCCCCCCCCCTTGTATCCGCCCTTGTTTTGAATCAAAATTTACATGCAAATCTCATAGGAATTTAACATTGGCTCTATGGAAGCAAGAAGTGAAAAATGAATTTGAAAAATCTGAAATACTACATAAGTAAAGTGTACTTCAAACAATTTTCAAGGCAAAAATTTTAAGGAGGATCTAAAAAATAATTGATTTATGAATTTTAATCAAAATCGATTGGAGTCAATTTTGAGAAAATGAAAAAAAAAACTCAAAAAATACGCCAATTTAACTAAAGTACTAGTACCTTTTAGCCGATTTTGATCAAAAACTTATTTTAACTGTCTGGGAAGGTGCCTCACATAAATATAAAATTTCAACCTCGTAGCTCATTTACTTCGTGCTTAAAATCGTTACACACACACACACACACGCCCAGACACACAGGCCAATTTCCGGGACCCACTTGAAGCACTTGAATAATCAAAAACTATTAATGGAACTTGAAATTTCACTTTATGTACTTTCCACTATTAATAAAGAGTTTGTGTATGATAAAAATTATAAAATTGTTTTTTCTGTCCAAAAGGGAGAGAAAGCCCGGATCCCCATTTATCCTGGGATTCCTGTGTTTGTATTAGAAGTATTAATTAAAGGAAAGCTTATTACTTTCTCTTTTTAATGTATTAATATATTCTGAAAAACAAATGGAAAATAGAAAAATAAATGAGAAAACATTAATTAAAAAAATATCTTTTTTCTAATTACAATATAAAGCTATCTCTAAAATTCACGTATCATTAATTAATATATTATATAATATTATATTAATCATATATAACATTTTATTTTAAATTTGTTAAATAAATTAAAATTATATCGCCTGCCTAGAATCATAGTGGCAAAAGTTCGAAATTGAACAATTCGAGAAAAGACGTTTGAAAGTTTTATAAACAAATACATTTAAATAGCCAGGCACAAATGAATAGGCTGGAATGGAAATATATTTTCGCCACTTTTGACCTCAATAAAAGGAGAAGACGTTTTAACAATGTCTGGTAGACTTAACTCAAAAATTGTTTTTTCGGACTTTCGCCACTATGATTCTCAGCAGGCGATATTAGCCTATATTATATATATATTATATATATAATATATTATCCCTACAGAAATATTAAAATGATTTAATATAATATAAATAGGGTAACACGAGTACGGGCCGAGCCCGACCTGAGGGCGGGTAGCGTGTCTAAATCACACGGGACTTTAAAAAATATTGGGTGGGTATTGGCTGGCTTCCACATAGGTAAAAAATTACAGACAGAGTATTGGCAGGAGCTCGCAAATAAATACGAGGATTGGCGGGGAAAAAGTTCGTCTCTAGCCTAAATCTGTCAGCCCAGTGAATAAGTGGTTAAGTCGATTTTTGTCCAAAATGAGTTGTGGTCTAAGAGAAGCAGGAGGTATTTTTTCGTTGAATATAAGTGGGCAGGTCAGGGGCTGGCTCTAAATGTAGTTTTAAGATGTGCGTTTTTGGAAATCAATCTAAATCTACAGTTTTTTTCGTGCAGTGAAAAATAAACAAAATCAACACTTATTCACTGGGTTGAGAGATATACTATTTATAGAAATTATAAAATTGTTTAGAATACAGTATATATACGTTGGTTGGCAATCAATTTACCAAACGTTATAATTTGAGAAGAAAAAACGATATCTGATAGTTTATTTCTTGGACAAATGATTTACAGATGGTATGTATTTATCTGTAAATCCTTTGTCCAAGAAATAAACTACCAGATACCGTTCTTTCTTAATATAATTATTGGACTGCATCCACACTCTTTCATTTTATAATTTGAGAAGTTATAAATGAACCATTGACCCTTGGAATTTGAGATCCCCAAGGAACAGCGCTCTTCTATGAAATCGTCTCTTCTGTGGCGATTTCTTCATCGTTCTCAAAAGAAAAATGTTTCTGGTATTCGTCCACACTCAAAGGGTCCTCGCTATTTTCATCATTCCAATTAGCTTTACAATCAAATCCTTTAAAAAATTTTAAATTATTTGAAACGAAAGTTAATTTGCCGGCTTTTTCTAGCGTAAGTGAATTTTGCTCAGCCATATGAATCACATTATGTGTGTTATCTTTAACAACATTCGTCGGTGGCATCTGTAAAATATTCACAGCAATTTTACCTAATTTCGAATTGAAGCAGGTGCCTTTCCACCAGATCACCGAATCAAGATTCAAAGCCGATTTTTTTACATAGGAATTTCCAAAAAATCCCTCTTTAGCTCGATACTCAGCGAGTTCTTGAATGATCTCCTTTGATGCTCTGGCATCAAACAATTTGGTCACCTGCTCATCGATAAACTCCATCCCTCTTAATTGTTCATCCGTGTTTAAATTCTCTCCGTTATACCTGGGATCCAACATATTCGCCGCGAAATGGATATTTTTTAAAGACATTTTTTTTCTCTTCTGAAATACCCTTAAAACCGAAGCATTTTCCGAATTAGTTAAAGGACTTTCTGGAAGACTTTTTTCGAAATGAAAATGTAATTCTTTATAACATTCAACAACCAAACTTAATCTGGAAGTATCTGACTTAAGTACGGTGATCCATTGAAGAATTGGATAAAATAAATCGTGAATTTTTTGTATATTATTCCAAAAATCTTCATTTATGATTATGTAAATAACTTTTTTCGAAAGTTTTTTTTCAAAATCCCCTTTTCTTATAAAATTTTGTAATACATTCTTTATACTCAATAAATTTTTTAAAGAATCAAAAAAAGTTTTATTCATGGGTTTTAATAATTCACTTGGACAATTATCGCTTAAAATTGGATCTAAATTTGTACGTAAAACTTGACAATTGTTTATTTCTTTTAAAAGTTCATTTATGACTTGTTCAAATCTCGCTACTGTCGCTGAGTATAAAATATCACTGAAAAGTATATTTAAAATATCCGCTGCGCAAATATATAAAGCGAGTTGAGGATATTTATGAGTGAGATCAGAAGTCGCTTTAATCATTAATGGATCGTTATCGATAATTATCGCATGGAATTTTTCAATTCCAACTTCAAGTAAAATTTCCTCAATCTTTTTACAGATGAATTCCGGTGAAGTGCCGATTGTTTTATAAAATATTGGATCAGGAGTCGTGACAATGAAGTTTATAACCGAGACGTTGGTTTGACTGCTACATTGCAAAGCTAAAGAATTCGAACCAGAAATCTTAGACTTAATCATCTCTTTTACAGATTGATATTCATTTTCTAAAAGATTATTACACATTTGATATCGTGATGGCAATTTGTATGAGGGCTTTAATTTATTAAATAAAATTTTCCAGTATTCATTTTCAACTAACGAGAGCGGGGAATCCATTGAGAAAATTGCTTTGGCAAGAAGTCGGTCGAGTTCTTCATTGTCATGTTTATCGAGGGATTCAAAAAAGTGATTCATTTTGGGATTGATAGGCTGAGATGAAGTTTCCGAAGAAGCGACTGAAGCTGTTGAAATTTTCACCTCTACTTGTTCGTTTGAAATTATTTGCTGATGTTGTTGTGGTGGTTGTTGATCTAAAAAAAAAAAAAAAGTAAAATAAAAAAATAAGCTAGTAAAATAATTAGTAACCAAGAAAGAAGTCATATTTGCAAAAGACTATATTTTAATTTAAAATAATCAATAATTTCCTTTTAATAAATTCAACTTTTACATATTAAATGAAAAGAATATGCGGGTACACTATTTTCATATCTGACTTTGAAAAACAGAAATTAAAATTAGGCTATCTATTTAGAGCAGCGTTTCTATAGTTTTAGAGGGAAGGTCCCGTACTCCCCGTAGGAAAACTTATTTTATTTAACCAAAGTTTTTTTATTATTTTTAACTTAAAAATTGATTTAAAACAATGGTAGTCAACCATTATAGCTATCGCCCACTTTTGAATCTCTATTAGTATTGTAGTAAAATTTTCTTACCGCCCCTCTCTTCTATTGATACATTATTGGTGAATTATAAAGTAGTATCCTTACTCAGCTGTGTAACATTATACTGTAGTATCCCCCCCCCCCCCAATCTTAATAAAAATGTTTTTCAAGGAAGGAAGAGGTGCAGCCAAAATTAAAGCCTCCGATTTTGTTACAATTAATGAGACGTTTCGAGAAAACTTTATTTCCTCATCATCAGTCTTCAAATTGTCTTTGTCCCGGAGTTGTTAAAGGGCACAATACATTTATTATGTATTTTCTTTATGGGTTCAACATTCTCACTGAACAAGTCAATGAATAACACACCCATAAAGAAAATACATAATAAATGTATTGTGCCCTTTAACAACTCCGGGACAAATACAATTTGAAAGACTGATGATGAGGAAATAAAGTTTTCTCGAAACGTCTCATTAATTGTAACAAAATCGGAGGCTTTAATTTTGGCTGCACCTGCTTCCTTCCTTGTGCATAAATCAACAGCCACGTACTTCATTGGTTAAAAATGTTTTTAAATAAAAAAATATACAGTATATGGCAAGAGAAAGTAAAAATACTTTGTTTTTAAAAAGTCAATTATTTTTAAAATCTTCAAAATTCTCTGCCGGCCACCAAAAAATCCCTACAGCGCGCTTAAGGGTAGGGACCAGGTTGACTACCACAGATTTTAACTGATGACCTACCATCAAATAAAATACTCAAATAGAATCGATACTTCAACTAAAATCAACATCCCTACGTAGTAGTGATGGTCGAAAAAAGTAAATTTTTTTTTCGAAAGCTATACCAGGTAATGCGTTGAAAATGGATTCGAATAATAAAAAAGAAAAACGATGCAAAAATCTTGAAAATATTTGAGAAATTCATGTTTTTCGAACACATTGCGCAAGTGCAGTCAGCGTCACGAGTGTCTAATGTGCTCGAGAGGGAGCCTTCAGCTTAGGCAACCAAAATGCTTTGCCGCCGGAAGTGTTATCTACCTTTCAGTTGAATTAAAAAAAGATTGATTGATTTTTAAAATATTGGTTTGGTTGACTATGTTCAAGGTTCCAATCTCGAGAACATCAAGCACTTGAGACGACGACTTTTCGATACACAACCGGAAGATATCAACTGAATTAAAACATTTTTCTATTATAGGAGACAACTTTTCGTCATTAAAGCAAATACACTTTTTTGACCAGTTCTACTATATACATAGTGAAATAACCAGGGGTGGAAAACTTAGGTTCCGCAAAAAGGGAAAATGTTCCGCAGGGCGGCAAAAATTTCGTGTCTCTAAAAAAAGGTAAAATGATTTTCACGGTCGGGAAAAATTTTTTTCCGCAGGGCGGAAAACTTTGATTCCGCAAAAACAAAATTTTTCGCAGGGTGGGGCGGAAAAATTTAGTTACTTTAAAAAAAAATTTTCCGCAGAAAAACTTTTGAGTTCAGGCCTCCCCCCTCCCCCCCCCGAAAAAATTTCTATATAGGCCCCTACGCCTCTGCCTGAAACCAAGGCCTTTTACAAATGAAGAAAAAAAGGCTATTTTTTGGAATAGGAAAAATAAAAATATAATACGAAATTCATACAAGAACTATTATAGATGTTTAAATGTAAGAATGAATACAAAAATAATAGAATGAGGAAATCGATCGAAATTAACATTAAAAAAAAAATTATATCAATAGTAGATGGAGATAAAATTTTAATTAACTAAATGACAGCTTCAATATGAGGTCGGATTCCCAACTCATATTTGAATAATTTTAATTTGTTTTAATAGATCACTTGAGGTGGAAAAAAATATGAGTGTAATGCATTTTACTTTCGATATCAACAGGGTAATAAAAAATTTATGGATCATTCATTAGCATTATCTATTCAGTCTTAATCAAGCTATGTAAACATCATAATTAGAGATTTGTCATATTCATTATTACATTCACTTAAATTATGGATAATAATCAATTTGTGGAAGGGATAAAGTAATGAGAAATAAACGCTTAAATTCTTACCTGTACAGAGACTAATTTGTGGTACGAAGATTTCCTTAACAAAAACGGGCGTGTCATTACATTTTAGTAAATGATTTCTCATTCGGGATGCATTTTTCGTATAAGTGGTTTTACAAAATTTGCATTCATAAGCCACTTTATCATCTCTTTCTCTTTTAATAGTATAAAAATAATCCCAAACATCACTTTTTCTTTTAAATTTCTTCATCATTGTTCTGAAAAATAAAACAAATCAATTAAAAAAAAATTATTTTAATTTCAATTTTTAATTAATTCAGATTCCGGATTTGAACGATAGCCAGAAACTTTTTCGGGGAAAGGGGGGGGGGGGGTTGGTCGGTCTGGAAGATTCTCCTCCCTCTCTCCTCCGGACAAATTAATTTCAAAAAGTAAAAATAAATTATTTAGTTTTTTTTTTTAAATGAATAATAAAAAAAATCTCAGGAGTCAGTCCTTATTTTTCTAAATTATATTATAGAAATATTTTCACCGTTTGGAACCAATACTTAGAGTTGACCACGAACAAAATGTTTGAATAAAAATTTGGTTCATGTCCAAATCCGCCGATACCTAGCCTAGGTTCTAATAAATTTTTTTTATAATTAAAGAAAAAGATTATAATATAAAAATTCATAATTTTTAATATGTCTCAGTCAGCAGAGGTAAACTCTTGCTTCATTATCAAAAGTTCCTCAGAGATTAAATTTATTTAAATTAAATTTACTCCCAAATAAAATAACGAATAATTTCAACCTATATGGACCGTGTTACGCGTTAGTGTGTCAAGCGCCAGGTACCGAGATTTGAGAAAATTAACATTAAAGTTTTTCTGATTGTATGATTTTTTTGCCATTTGTGCAAGTAACATTAAATATAAATTTTTTTAGGACATATTTCATAAAAAAAATACTATTAATTATAGCATTTGAAACAATATTCCGTGCTTAACTCAATTTTTAATTTTTTTTGGCGCTTGTCACACTAATGCGTAACAGGGTCCATATAATATTAAAATTAATATTTGTATTCATTACTAAAAAAAAAGTATTATTAAAATGCGGGTGTTTGAAAGTGGTTTTAAGATAAGCGGGGAGAGAGGGGGGGGGGGGAGTCATAAATGCGCGACAGTCAAATGGAGAAAACGTAAAATATGTTGGTTCAAAAAAAAATTTGGTTAATAAAAAAAAAAGAGTAAAAAAAATTTTGAATGAAAAATAATTTCATTAGCGTTAAAAAAACAAACACTTTGAAAATGAATAAAAGAAAAGATTAAATTATTTAGAAAAATCAGGCTCTTTGTGGATGCGTATTAGGACCGTCTAATTATTTTAAATACAAATTGCCCTAAAAATCGGTATAAAAATAAAATAGAAAAGCTGGAGACTTGCCTGTCTGAGTGACGTGGTGTACCGAAGGCGGTATGCACTACGAATGAGTTCCGAGTTGCGTTGACTTTCTTCCGTAACCTACTTCTGGTTTCTCTTCTCTCTCCTCTCTCCTTTCCCAACATGAACTCAATGACCGAGAAGTTGTCTCTCTAGGGAACTTTCTCGGAGAACGGGAAATCTGCCTCGGGAATGTATAAAGAAAGACCCGGCGAAGAGAAACGAGGTGGCGAGGCTTTTTCTTTTTCTTTTTAAATTGCCTCATTCGTTTACGACACCAACGCGCGACGCGATCGGTGAAATTTTATTCGAACTCAATCAGCTTTGATTTGATCTTGTAGATTATTTTGTATTAAACGAAAAATGAAATAGTTTTAAGACTCAGTGTCTTATTTTGGTCTGAGACAGATCTAAATAATTAATAGCCACAGACCTAAGCTATTCCTATTTAGGTCTACATATACACTATGTAGGTTTTAATTATATTCATTAATATTAAATACAGCTAATAAATTAAACAATACTTTCTCTCTCTATATATTTCATATATAGGGTAAGAGAAAGTAAAAAATAAGATAATTTAATTTTGACTCGTTAATATACCAAAATTATTTAAATCCCAATTCAACCTGGAAGAATACAAAGTTTCGATCACTAATTTTTATGAATTCTTGTCCGGTCACGAGTAAACATTAATTTTTTTTTTTAAATTTATTTAAGGTCTTTTTTCGGCCAAACCCATTTCTATTTATTCCTATTAATTGAAATAAATTTTTGTAACATTCATTCTGAAGAATATAAAATGTAGAAGGAACCGGAGAATATAAAATATTTCCAATTTCTAACAGCTTGCTCAGGGGCCCACATCTTTTGGATGCGTGGATAGCGACCACGAGCTACCCGAGCTGGGACAGGCAGTCCTTCAGTTAAATGTCTGTCTCTTCCTTCCTCTTTTCAACAGGCGTCAGACCGTGCGACGGGCCGGCCTGAACTATTTCTTTCGGTCGTAAAAATGTTTGATAGGGTTGCCGCCGACCCCGCACCGCGAGAATAATAAAGGCGAAGAAAGAAGAAGATTTCCAATTTCTAACAGCATTCAAAACTCTTTTTTAGCTTTTAATTCCGTATTTCTAGATAGGTATATTAAAGACAGAAAAAATAAACTGTCGCTTGCTGGAAGGAGAGGGGAAAAACTGACAGAAAAAATGTCAGTCTTAGCTCGGGTAACTTGTGGTCGCCATCCACGTACCCACAAGTGAGTCCCTGAGTGAACCATTTACTAGGAGGCTTTGCAGGTGCCTAAAAATCTTTTCATTGTAGTATTTGTCAATCATCTGTCTTTATTAAGGGAATATCCTTACAAAACGAAAATGAAAAAAATAAATAAATCCTATCATTTGAATAGTAAAGGCATTAGAGCGCAAGTGCCCAGATTATAAAGAAATAAGGTTGAGTGTTCTTTCTGCCAATTATGCACTTAGCCGTGGCTCTTTTCTCCATTTATTTAGAAAGCAAAGGGAAAGGGAAAACTCACTTAATACCCATTAATAAAGATTAAGTCAAGAAAAAAAATCATGGAAGTAAGAAACGAAAGTGAGGAAAGTATTCAGAAAATTTAATTTGCATTAATAATCAATGAGTGGAAGAATTTAGAAGTTTATTACTTATAGTGAGCCGTATTCAACATATAGGCCTACATACATTCCAGTAGCGTATCCAGGTAGAGGCGAAGTGGGGCGCTCGCCCCCCACCCCCCCCTTCCGTCCCTAGTTACGCCGCTGCTACAGGCATACAAAAGACTGGGATAAAATCAACACATCGATGTTAAAATCCGAAAAATCAATTCCTTTGTCCCCATGACCTCCAACGATTGTAATAAGCTAGGCCTACTATATTGTTCCTAAAACTTTAACAAGAATCTTCTTAGAGCCGTTGCTTCATTTTTATTTAACTTCAATAACTATCCATCGGATAAGCTAGTTGACTATGACTTTCGAGTCTTTTCTCATCTAGTTAAGCTAATCATATGATAAATAACATCATAGTTAACTAGCTAAGACTCAAAGCTCAGTATAAGTCTTAATTAAGAGGTGAAATTAGAAATTCAAGCCTTGTTTATTAATTTAATTAATTAGATTTAATTATTTTAATTTTTAATAATTTTTTATAAAGGATGCCTTTTAAGTTGCTAACTTCACAAAACTTTTCTTATACCTCAAATAGCTAATTGTGAAAAATCTCATCTTATAAACTCGAATGTTAAGTGAGTTCTTGTTTACTATATTGATGATAAGTCGGATAAGTTTGCTAGTTGGCGAAATGTGAAGCAACCGGCCCTTACTATTAAATCCCCCAGATGAGTCTCCCCCCCCCTACTCTCAAAAACAAAAGATATAAATAAAAAACTGAAAAATGCACGCCATGTATGACAAGAACTCCAGTTGGTTGTGGCATTAAAAAAAAAAATAAAATGAGTATTAGAAAAGTCCCCCCCCCCCACTTTTGTTTTGAGCTAGATACGCCCTTGGTTGCATATGACAAGATTTTCCAAAATATTTCAATTGGGCATATTTGCACTCCTTGAACTCGAACCAGGATTTTCCGCTATCGCGGATTATGCACATCCTCTATGTTCGGACATCCGGCCTAACAATTTATTGGGGGTTTACTCCATAGAGCCCCGATAAATACCTATATAATATCTGACCATAGGCGCCGGAACTGGGGGGGGCAAGGGTACATTGCCCCCCTGGCATCCTACAGGGGGTAGAGGGGGGCAAAATTTCTTCTTTTAGTAGAAGTTAAAATTTTGTTGGGATAAATCGTTGAGGTAATGGATATGGAGAAAATATACACCAGCGAGTTGCTTTCCACAATTAAAATAATTTATTCTGCAAATATTTCGGAATGCCTACGCAATCCATCTTCAGTGCGTCAACTGGAACATTAAGAGATATACATAGTACAGCTGATAGGCAATTTTTTACAAAATATATATATCAATATAAATATACTTCACTTTAATGTGTGGGGGGTGTTTTTTTTAAAAATAAAAAAAAAAAAAAAAAAAATATTGTTTTAAATTAACTGAATGTAAATAAAATAGAATAAATATATGATATGAGAGGCCATCTATGTGACAAGAAATTAAACTTAAAATTATAAAAATAAAAATCTAAAAAAGACGATCAAATTAGTTAAAAATATTTTAAGATAAGCCAGTAATAAAACTTGCTTGCGTCAAACCGGTCACTGGGATAAACTATTTGTTTTGCAAAAAAGGAATTTGACCACCTGTATAAAATACTTACATGTATAGTTGTGAGTATGAGTTAACAATATATTACCTACCACCTAATTGTATTATGTAATTGTATTATTTATTGTTTTTAGTTTCCCTCAGTGACATGTACATTAAAAAAATTCACCCTAATTGTTGAATGGCTTCTCATACAAAAAAATTTTATCATTAACACACGCTCCACATAAGTGTAATGTACGTATATTGATATTGATATAATGTTGTAAAAAATTGCCTATCAGCTGTACTATGTATATCTCTTAATGTTCCAGTTGACGCACTGAAGATGGATTGCGTAGGCATTCCGAAATATTTGCAGAATAAATTATTTTAATTGTGGAAAGCAACTCGCTGGTGTATATTTTCTCCATATCCATTATTTCTTCTTTTATTTCATTTATTTTTAAAATGATATATTTTTACTTTTGAAAAATAAAATCTTCTAAATTAAAAGAGTAAAAAATTCATTTTTTTTTCAAATTTTTTCCAAAAATTTTTGATAAAATCACTAGCAAATTTTTTAAAATTTTAATTTTATTAAAATTGTGATTTTATTTAAAATTTTCAAAGTTTTATAGTAGATTTGTTTTTGTTTTATACTATTTGAACATATTAAATTATTTTAATTTTCTAAAAAAAAAATTTTTGCCCCCCCCCCTGATTCAAATTCGTTCCGGTGCCCCTGTATCTGACTGATTATGTGCTTATCTCATTAAACCCGAAACATTTCAATTAATCTCAGAGTTTTTATCCTTCTCTTGTCGACATCAAATAAAACCATCAGAGATCTTATCTCTATTTTCAAACAAAAGGGTAACTAATGAAATCCAATTTTTTTTTTAAATTTTTCAAGTTTTAAGAGAAGATTTAAAAACGCCTCCTGAGCAGAGGCAACCAAAGATCGTTGCCTGATGAGCGCGTTGTCCAATTATCAGGGGCAAGCGGTTGATGATCCGTTTATGGGAAGGGTAGAAAGCAAATATTGATTCTGTGCTTTTGTTGAATACAATTTTTATATAAAATAAAGTATTATAATAAATTAAGAAGTTCGAGGGAGGGAAGGAGCATCACTTCTGAAAGAAACTTTTACTTTTCTATCAAACACTATTTCCTTATCAAATATTGGCCAAATCGAGAATAAACCGGGCTCTGTGATGATCGTTTTACGTAAGATCAATTTTAAGTAAAAGTGAAATAAATATTCTAAAAGAGGGTGAAAAAAAAACACATTTCACTGAATGCAGATGGTTAGTGGGGGAAATTAACCATCTAACAATTTTACTAAAATAAACATTACATAAATTTCTCATGAGAGAGAAATAGAAAAATTTTTGGAAATAAATTACGGTATTAATTATTTCCTATTTTGTCTAAATATTTGATTATTGAGGATATTTTGATCTTGGCAAAATAATATGGAAGGTTAAAAAAATCTAATTTCCTATAAACTTCCAATGTAATTTTACTTCTTATATTTTTTATTTGTCTACTCGACTATTTGAAAAGCGCATTCTTTGTATTTAAGATATTTATGAAGGAAAAAAAAAAAAAGAAGAGCCTCTCAAATCGATTCTCTGAATCATCTCTAAAGAAAGCAAATAGCGAATAAACGAGAGCCGAATTTTCAAGCGAAAATTGTCGTATGTTTTTTTCAAACATACACATAACAAGAAGAATAAACAACAATCACCAAGATCAATGTTGTTAAACAACGGAAAAGGTGGCCCCCGAAAAACATGACCGTTTAACGCCAGCCGGAAGCCATCGATTTATGTATTCAAATAAATTATATAATAAAGTTTAAAGTCAAATGCCCTCAAGCAGCCGAAATGACTTTTTGAAAAAAAAAAAAAAAAAAAAAAAAAAAAAAAAGAAAAAAAAAATCAAGCAATAAAATACTTTTATTATCGCTAATATGGAAAATTTCACTGATTAGAATAAATGACTTTTCAACTTTTGGAACCAATTATTTTATATTTAACGGAGTGAAGGAATGTAAATTTTATAATGAATTAAACTAATTTAATCTCTACCCGTTCGGGTGTTACATTCCCTCTAAAATAGTCATGGGCGTAGCCAGGGAGGCAGGGGGGGCTGCTGGGGGGGGGGGGGGGGGGGGGGGGGGGGGGGGCCCCCCCTGGTTGGTCACCGTTCAAATCATAGGATGTGAAGATAGATCTGGACATCAATTTCTCAAAGCAGTACGATGCACTACTCAAGAACACTCAAGAAAATCGACTTTGAAGACTATCAAGATTTCCGAGTTGTTTAAGTTTGAATAATTTTATTTATATGTAAACAGTGCCTGGTGGCCGTGAGAGTAAGTTCACAACAGTCTAGTAAACAAGGGTCGCTAGTTCGATGCTAGTTGAGGACATTTTGTTTTTTATTTCAATTCTCTATCCGTATATGCAGTATCTCTCACATTAACATATTGAAATTAAATTAACTTCTTTTATTTTTAATTACCACTCGTTACACACTGAAAATACGAATATTTATAATAAATTGAAATTTGGTATACAAATTAAAAACATCTTATTGTTCAATAGGACGAACCGTTTCATGTATTTTCATATATCTTTTTTTTTTTTTTTTTAACACTCACAGTTTTTCCACTCACACACATGCACACAGTCTTTTCGGCAACTTAGGCACTTTAGTCGATAAAACAACATGACGGTGAAAACTGTAGTAGCGAGTGGTAATTAAAAATAAAAGATGTTAATTTATATTGAAAAAAAAAAATATTTGTTGAATTTAATTTCAATTATATAAATGTTAATATGAGAGATAGTGTATATACGGATAGAGAATTGAAATAAAAAAAAAAAAAAAATGTCCTCAACAAGCATCGAACTAGCGACTCCTTGTTTACTAGACTGTTGTGCTTACTGTCACGGCTACCAGGCACTGTTTACATATAAAAAAAATTATTCAAACTTATAGAACTCGGAAATCTTGATAGTCTTCAAAGTCGATTTTCTTGAGTGTTCTTGAGTAGTGCATCGTACTGCTTTAGGAAATTGATGTCCAGATACTAATCTTCAAATCCTATGAGTTTGGAAAAAATCGGTGACCCACAACCCGTGGGGACTCCTTGTAAGACTGTCGAGAGAGAGATAAGAGTTGCTGGTCCTTGTGTATCGCAAAAAGAATTTTGCTCACAAAAGGATAAGTAATTATTAAAATCCATCCATACCATATGGAGCATATGTTCATTTTTGTTTGAAACAACCGGAATGATAAATACTCCAACCAGAGAAATTTAACAAATGAACATGCATGTAATATTGGGGACAATTAATCAAAAAATCCAATAGTGTTTTGCTTATTTCGGTTGTCTACTTTCCAACAAAATGAACGGATTTATTTATCTTTAGTTGGGCTTTGTTTTACTGTAAGTAATGCATTTTTATAGATAAAAAACCCAACCCATAAACAATTTTCTCTTTAATTTAGATATCCAAATTATTGAGAGATTTCTACATTTATTGGAGGAATCTTCCTTTCCAATTAATTATAATTATTATATTTGAAGATTCATCGCCCCCTTAAAAAAAATATTTTTTAAGTTGATAAATAGTGAAATATAAAATATATTTATCTAACAAATCTGTGTTATTTATTGGCGAGGCCAAACATCCCAGGGCTCCGGAAATCGAACCCAGGATCTCCAGCCTTTCCGGGGCATAGGCGGGCTGCCCATTGCACCTGGCCACCGGACCCTCGATCTACACCAATAAAACTCACTTTCCCTTATATGCAGTTAACCGAGCAAGTTACTAACAAAGTGAAAAACATTAAAGAAAATTTTTTCACTTGTGCGCCGCTTTTTAAAATAGTAGAGGGACAGAAATCTGGGTCTGCTCTAACACACTACTGTAAGCAGCAGGGCCATTGGGTTCGGTTATAGTTAAATATTTTCGAGATTTATATATTTGAATAAGATATTAGTATTCAAACATCTCGATTCTTTTCGAAAACACCAATTCCAATATGAGTCGTTAGGGCGAAAATTTTATTTTGCCATCTGTTTTATATTTCATATTCATGTTTTCATATTTCAGTAAAAATGATAAAGTGAAATTGCAAGTATAAAATGGGAAAAAAACGGATATTGATTGCTTAGTTCAAAAAATAACACAAAACTTAATAATAATTTCTAAAATAAAAAATAGAAAAACGATGTTAATTAAACTCGCCTTGAATTCATGGAGACCGAAATCGGATATTTGTAAGACCCATCGGCTGTCAACAAGGCAGTTGCTTGATCTGAAGTTGCCGTGTGAAATTATTTCACTATCGTGCAGGTGAATCAAACCTAAAAAGGAAAATTTATAATTAGCAGAATTTAAAAAAAAAAAAAAAAAAGATTTTTTTAATAAAGATTTTGATATACACGGCATGCACTGTAAAAAAATATGATTTTCAATCATTTTCCATATACTTTCGTGGTTTAATATTAATATACCCAGGATATGAATTAAAATTAATATAAAAGTTTATGAACAAATTACCAACTTTTAACTGATCTTTTTCTTTGTGTGCCGCCAAATTTTGAAATCGTTAAAAGTGTACCGCGACAAGTTGAGAATCACTGGTCTAAACGTTCTCAAATAACTTGACTACCTCAAGGAATTTTTATTAATATTATTTTATAATTATTTTAACGAAACTTGAAATTATTCTTTTAAAATTTATTTCACAAATTCTAAATTTATTAAATTTTGGTTTGAAATTCGCGCTCTAAACTATTTAAATATTTATGAAGTCATACTAATTAAATAATTTTTATAAAGTAATTCAACTAAAATAGCTATAAAAATTCAAATTCAAATTAACAATTTCACCAAAATAATTAAATTTTAAAATATACAAGAAATTGGTTGGAGGTTGGCACCAAATTGAACTTTCTCATATATATTCATAAACAGTTTATGAAACAGAGGAATTCCTATACTTGTATAGGAAGTTTTTTGGAAGTTTTTAACAGTGTGTTTAAAGTAAGGTTTCTTGTACAATGTCCATCTGTAACAATTGACACTTAGATTGTCCCGAGGAAGAGCGAGCGCTCGAAACGTCGACAGTATAAATTTGTTTTTTACTTTTCCTTGTCTGACTCCATTCCATAACTCTATATTTAAAATTAGTTTTTTAAATAAGAGCATGATGGCAGTCAGGGATCAAAGTTGACAAAAAATTTTAAGTTAATCTTTATCCAATTCTTTTTTTATTTCAATCGCCGACGTTTCGGACGCAAATCGCGTCTTTTCTCAAGATAATTGATAGTCAGTACAATACAGATGGCTTATATACTCAATATGAGAAAAAAAAGGAACTTGCCTTTGAGCATGTCGGCGACAAGACTAGAAACGAACATGTTGTCAAGACGGAGATCGGGATTAGCTAGCACGTCTTCAAGAGATCCCCGAGCACAATAAGCTGTCAGGATGGCCAACATTCCTGTGTCGACACAAGCGCCCACGAACGGCAGAAGATTATCGTGTCGAATTTCACGCATCTGTTTCAATTCCTTGCGAATTGCTCGGGTCAAATCAAGGGAGCGTTTGTGGACGTCCTTGATAGCCACGATACTTCCTAGAAAAAAGAGAGAAGAACAATTTCATAAATAATCACCCCCTTTGTTGAGGCAAGTAGCCAGGAGAGAGGGGAGAGAGAGAGAGAGAGAGAGAGAGAGAGAGAGGATTGAGGGACCGAATCCCCCTTTAAGTTTAACTTTTTTTCGTGAAGGACTCTGAAGTCACTATCGTTCCCAGGTTCTTTTCAACATTTTTTTTAGGTTCGTCTAAAATTCCTAAATTGATATACCAATTTTATTGAGAAGGATGTAGATAAATAAAAATTTGGAGATGATATGGCTATGCGTCAACGTTTCGAAGTTAAAACAACTCCTTCTTCAGGAAAATGCGGGACGGGGTTAAGAAACAAATTTGCTCTCAATTTTGTCAAAAATTACCATTTCTGCTAACAGCCTTCGGCTGCTCATTTTTCGACAATTTTTGTCGACATAATCTTCATTACGATTTTTCAAACTTTCCATTTTTTTTTTTTTTTTTTTTCAAACAAGCAAAACACTCTTTAATAAGTTGTTAGTCGATTTGGAATTTATGGTCTGTTCACATAAAGAACGGACGATATATTTTTTGCTTCTAGCAATGTCATAAATAAGCAAGGGCGGATACAAGAGGGGGGTAAAGGGGGTAATTATCCCTCCCCCAGAAATTTAAAAAAATTGTAATTTTAATATAAAATTTTAAAAACTAATACTTAAAAATTTGATTTGTATAGTGTGACCAGTCACACCAGATTACCCCCACCCCCGAGAAACTCCTCTGGATCCGCCACTGTATATATTGTCAGTCTACGAACTTTCTGAATGACCTGGTATATTTTGACCCTATTAGATTGCTTCCGAAATTTATTCCAACCATCGCCGAACGATAAATCCCAGGAATATGATAGCATATCAAAAATATAGGGTAAGAGAAAGTAATAAATAATTCTATTAAAACGGAGAATAAGTAATTATTTCTTATTTATTGATATTTGGGTAAGGTGTCAAGCTGGGAAATTTTTAGTGGTCAATAAAATAAAAAAAGTTATTATCGAAGGTTTAAAAGTTTTAGAAGGTATTAAGTTCATTTTACAAGGTCAGTAAGAAACTTATTAAAGTTACTATAAATAGTTAAGTGCAAAGTGTAATCCCTCTTAAATAAAGCCAACACAGCCAAAGTGGTGAGAACATCGTGAAATCTTTTGGTTTTGCAATATCTTTCTAATTTTAGAGAGGTTAGATCCCGTCTAAACGGGACCGCCGGATTCTGAAAATGCCGAAACATTTAATATAATGAAAATTTATTCTTAAAAATCTGAAAATCGTCGAATGAGATTCGCGAAATCTAAAAAAAAAAAAAACGATTTTCACAACAGTGAAAAATGGAGTGGCACGAGAGAAAATTTTCTAAAAAGGTAAAATGATAGGAATTTTGTACTATAAGAAGGACCTATATAGTTGATCGGAAGACAGGGATTCACACAAGAGGAATTAAATAAAAAAAAACCTTTATTTTTTGTTGTTAACATAGACAACCTCCTAGATACATCGCTCTCTTCATCGGGACCAGTGGTCATATGATATTTTTTTATTTTAACATTCATATGTATTAAATATAAGTTTATGTTAGATTGTGGCTATTTAAATCAAAGCGTAGATTACAAGAGTGCACTAATATGCACGACAATTTGACCAGTATCTAATATAAACCTGATACATATTAATCATGTACTTAATAATGTTACAAATAAATGTCAAATGACTACAGGTTCCGATGAGAGGGCCACGTACCCATGAAACATCGAGCAAAAAACAAATACACGTTTTTTTTTAGTTATTTATTTTAATTCTTCTTGGCTGAAACCTGTACTGAATAGATACTGTATTATTACTAGGAACCGACCGAATATTCGGTTTCGGCCAGTTTCGGCCAAAAATCATGGTTTCGGCCAAAAAGTAGCCGAAACTTTAGGCCGGCCGGAACCAGAGTCTGAAAAAATGGGATGAGACTCGCATGCAAAAAAAAAAATTTAGTGTCCCTAAAAAAAAGGTAAAGTGATTTTCACGGGAGGGGAAAAAAATTCAAAAAAAAAAAAAAAAAAAAGGGTAAAATAAAAAAAATTTTTTATAGGAAATACAAGTTTCGGTTTCGGTTACGGTTTCGGCCGAAACTATGGAGGCCGAATATTCGGTTTCGGTTTCGGCTGAACTTCTGTATAGTACAAAATTCCTATCATTTTACCTTTTTAGAAAATTTTCTCTCGTGCCACTCCATTTTTCACTGTTGTGAAAATCGTTTTTTTTTTTTTTTTTTTTAGATTTTTTTTAGATTTCGTGAATCTCATTCGACGATTTTCAGATTTTTAAGAATAAATTTTCATTATATTAAATGTTTCGGGTAATCCAGTCGGTCGGACTCTAATTATTACTACTGTATTAAAATATGGAAAGGAAGTTATTTTGGTTGCATACTTTTCAAGTCATTTGATATGATAAAAATTAAAGAAATTGTATATTATTATTCTACCTTTGTAAAGGCCAATCCGCGTGTAGGCTCTCTTAGGCTCTCCGGGTCCTGCAGCGGTGTAGGCGCTATGCTGCCTAGCAGAAGGACAAATATGCAGCACTGATCTCCCTCCTCCGCCGCCATCAGTAGGGATCAAGGTGACATCCCGCATGTCGATCTTCCACAAAAGACAAGCCAGTTTCTGTTCGTAGCGGTAATGTTTAAAAGCGAAAACTGAAGCCACGAGGGCCAAAGAGACGGCCAAAGGAAGAGCCACTGTTATTCGCCAATCCGCTTTGTAGTCGCATCTATTAAAGAGAAATTTTGACAATTACAGAAGTTAGCTATAAACAGTGGCGGATCCAGAGGTGTTTCTCGGGGGGGGGGGGATAATCTGGTATGACTCGTCGCACAGCACACTATTTTTTCTTAATTTCGGTAATTTAAAGGCGCATTCTGTACTTGTTGGCCAGAATATAAATACAAATCAAATTTTTTAAGTATTAACTTTTAAAATTTTACATTAAAAATACATTTTTTTTTCGAAAAAAAATACTTTTTTTCCAAATCTCAGGGAGGTAATTACCCCCTTTACCCCCTTGTATTTGCCCTTGGCTATAAATAGTCGTAATCTAAGACGAGATGGGATAAGCCAATACGTTTAAGCAGTGGTTCCCAACCGGTGTGCCCCGGCACCCAAGGGTGCCTCGAGAATGCCTAAGGGGTGCCGCGAGATATTTAGATAAAAAATAATGAAATTAAAGAGGCGGAAAAAATTGTTTTGCTAAAAAAAAAAGGTCAAATGATTAAAATGGAAGCGGCAAAATTTTCCATAGGTCGGAAAAAATTAAGCTTTGCCAAAAAAAAAATGTCAAATGTATTTCAGGCAAGGGAAAAAAATTTGCCTAGGCCGGAAAAAATTTCGTTTTGATAGGGAAAAAAAAGCAAGGGTGCCGCTAGTGTGTAATATTATTTCCAACGCACCTTTGGGGTGCCGTGGACTTCAAAAGGTTGGGAAACGCTGCGTTAAAGGAAGTATTAAAAACATTATCCACGTTCTTAGTCAGTTAAATGAGATATTTATAAAAGTAGTAGAGGGGCCAAACACAGAAAATAAATTTCTTATCATTTTAAAATACCAATAAATTAACCTGAGAAAGGATTGAGAATTGCGTCAGAAATATGTAAAATTTTCGAATTTAAGGTGAAAATGATTTTTTTTTTTAAATACCCAGACTTTTTCCCATTCACACTCACGCTCACACACACATACACACAGTCTTTTCGGCAACTTAGGCCATATAAGACTTTATACGATAACAGTACCTAAATGGCTTAAATAAAATCATCGGACTGCCTGGGATCCAAACCCGCGACCCTTGGTATACAAGAAAATGATTTAAGATAACCGTGAATTGTTATTTTAATGGAAATTTTTCTATTACAGTGTAGTGATAAATATCGACTTGTTTTCTTTCCTGATAAATCCTTTATTGATATATCAAGACAGGTGACTTAAATAGAAAAGCCTGGACCCCCAAAAGATATTATTATATGGACCCTGTTATGCAATGGTGTGCCCCTCAAAGACCAAAAAATTCAAAATTGAGTTAAGCACGGAATCAGGGCCGGAACAAGGAGATTTTTTAGGGGGTGCAAAATTTAATTTGCCGCCCCCCTTCTTAAAATTTTCTGATCTCAAAATTCATATTATTTTACCTTTTTTTTAGTAAATTTTTTTTTAATTGCCGCCCCCTAATATCTGCCGCCCGGGGCACATGCCCCCACTGCCCCCCTCTAGATCCGGCCCTGCACGGAAATTGTTTATCCTAGGTTTCAAATGCTTTAATTAATAGTATTTTTTAGATGAAATATGTCCTAAAAAAATTTATATTTAATGTTACTTGCACAATTGACAAGAACCAAATTATATCCATAGTGCCAATTGCGAAAACAAAAATCTTTAATATTGATTTTTCTCAAAACTCGATGTTTGGTCTGTTGACACACCATTGCCCCATAACAGGGTCCATATAGGGACCTCTTTACGCATTAGTGTGTCAAGCGCCAGCTACCGAAATTTGAGAAAATTAACATTAAAGTTTTTTGTTTTGATTAGATTATATATAATTTTTTTTTTTTTGTCAATTGGGCAAGTAACATTAAATATAAATTTTTTTAGTACACCTTTCATAAAAAATACTATTTATTATATTTGAAACAATATTCCGTGCTTAACCCAATTTTTAATTTTTTTGGCGCTTGACACATTAATGCATAACAGGGTTATCGTCAAAGTCTTATATGGCCTAAGTTGCCGAAAAAGACTGTGTAAATGTGTGTGTGAGTGTGAATGAGAAAAAAGTGTGAATGTTTAAAAAAAATATATCAAGACAGGGTTAATACAGTTTTTTTTTAATATATTTTTTCATTTTGTCTCTTTGTATAGAGCCCCGATTCCTTAAGCAAGTATAGACCTAATTTTGCTTTATTTATAATTACTAAATCGATTTTAATAAAGAGAATTCCAAAACAAAACAATGATCCTCGGATGATATTTTTTTATTATATAGGCTTTGAAGAAGTCATTAACCCACTTTTTATATTTCCAGACACGTTTTTCGAAGGCTAAAAGCGAAATATTCCGATGATGGGCGTTGAATTTATAAATTGAGGGGATTAAACAATAACAAACTCTGATAGATAGGCAAGTGAAATTTTTTCTCTGTATTTATTTATACTTCTATGTCTATAACTATACCATCAAGTATAAAGAGAATGAGTTTGTTTATTTTTAATCAAGTGTTCAATGCATTTGGAAAAATTATTTTACAGATTGGAAATATATTTTTCTATGTTAGTCTGAGTTCGCGTTGCATTAATCTGAAGCTCCATTAATATGGTGCTTGAGCATTAACAAAAAAAAACCTCTGGAATATCATATTTAATGAATTTTTCAATGTAATTCATGAAGTACGCTACTATTACTGGGGACAAGTAAATGTTGCTAGAAGTGAAATTGAAATACATAGAATTGAAAATCCCAACAAAAATTTTTAAACCGATATTGAAAAGTTAATACGGGAAAATACGACTTGAAGCTTTATCTAAAGTAGGGCATATTTATTAAAAGAGGAAAGGATTAAAAGATTTATTAAAAAAATCTCCTGTACGTCATGAACGAAACATAAATTTACATTAATAAGTCTGAGATGTGGACTATTATTTATAATCAGGAAGTGTATAACACCTCGTATATAAATAATTTTATTTAAATAATTTTCGAGATGTATTCATTTGAATAAGATATTAATATTGAATGAATACCTCAATTTGGATTTGATTAAACATACTCACACATTTGTTAAATATAATTTTATATAATCAAACTGAAAAATATGATTGACAAATAATTATGAAATGAACAGATTTATGCTGAGGAACTTTGACAGATGAAACAATTTAATCTATCCCTATTTAGAATCAGAATTCAATGCGCATGTCTTTATTCTATCCTAATTAGCCCACTGGATATTATTTAGATCCCTAACGGATACTCTCTACCCCTGTACCCCTCTAGCCCTGTGCTATGACCCAAGGCAAGCAAGAATTTAAAGATAGTTTGAATGACCTTTTTGACATGTTACATCAAATGCTTTAAGAATAATTAAAATTGAGGAAGATAGCGTTATTAAAAATATCTTTTCTTAGTAGTTCAATTAAATTATTATGTATTATTTAAATAATTAATAGTAATTTTAAGCAACAAAAGATTTTAAATAATAACTTTCTATTTTTTTTAAGGGGAAATTAATTTAGTCCCTTGTGGACGAAAACAAAGGGGAGTTTTAGAAAAAAAATAAAGGCAAGGGCGAATACAGGGAAGGGGGGTAAATGGAGAAATTACTCCCCCCCCCCGAGAATTTTTTGGGAATTAAATTTTATTTTTAATATAAAATTTTAAAAATTAATACTTAAACATTTGATTTGTATATAAATTCTGGTAAACAAGTACAGAATGCACCTTTAAATTACCGAAAGTAAAAAAAAAAATAGTGTGCTGTGTGACCAGTCGCACCAAATCACCACCCCCCCCCTCCCCCGAAAAACTCCTCTTGGATAAAGATGAAACTCACCGTTCTCCAAGGAATCCGCAAGGAGGTTCCGCCACTGGTTGAGTTCCTCCCACCCATTGGATTGGTCGATTTGGATCGAAATAACGAAATTCAGGCAACTCAAGTCTTCCAGCTGTAGCGTTATTCGTATATCGGAAATATCCTACAGGCTGCATGGACATTCCTGTAGGAACTGTCTCATCGGAGAGAAGAGTCACCACGGAATAATTACCTTCGGCGTCGCCGTTTTCGTCGATAAACACCTAAAATGAGAATTCACTGATTTTTGTAAATATATTAAGAGGTAATTATTAATAACCGTTTCTTTATTAACTGAACTGAACTTTACTGATGTACTTTTTCTCAAAATTTGCTCAAACGAAATTCAAAAAATCTGGTGTGACTGTCGCACAGCACACAACTTTCTCTTACCTTCGATAATCGAAAGTTGTGTTCTGTGCTTGTCACACCAGATTTTTTGTGTCGACATATATTTAGTTCCCGACAGTACGGAACATTTGAATTCAGATGTAAAATTTATAAGCATGGGAAAATATTTATATTTTGTTACCATGGCAACCATTTCTCCTATCTTTCCTATGAAGTACAAGAGTAAAGTGGTCTTCAGAAAATTTCAATGGCAAAATGAGAATATACATTTTAAAGAGCATCTAAAAAATAATTGATTTATGAATTTAAAAAAAAAAATCGTTGGAGCCAATTTTGAGAAAATCGAAAAAAACTGAAAAAGTGCATCAGTAAAGTACTAAAATGGCACTTTTTGCTCTAAAATTGTTTGAAGCACACTTTACTCTAGTACTTCATAGGAAAGATAGGAGAAATGGTTGCCATGGTAACAAAATATAAATATTTTTCTGTTTATAAATTTAACATCTCTTTTAATACATCGGTGGAAACTAAATAGTATATGCCGACACAAAAATCTGGTGTGACAAGCACAGAAAACAACTTTCGATTACCATAGGTAAGAGAAAGTTGTGTGCTGTGCGACCAGTCACACCAGATTTTTTTTTATATTGACAGAATAAAATTCCAAAACAGTCAGATTATTTACCAATTTGGTTAACCCATTAAAATATTACAATTAAAGATTTACCTCGAATCCTTGGATGGATTTATAAGCTCTATTAGTAATCCTAGCAAGGATAGCAGTTCCGTTTCTTGGGTCTTCACCCGCCCTTAGGACCTCGGTAGCCGCACGGGCGTAAATCAGGACCGCATCATAGAGATGTGCAGCCTCAATGGGCACGGATATTGAATCGAAAATCTTGTGGTGATATGGGACACAGAAAGGGGGACTCCGACTGTGTGATTTTATTTTCTCACAAACTTCTCTGTAAAGAAATAAAAAACAGCATTAAAAAATAATACTGTAGATTAACTTTAATTAATTATTTGGTGCAAAAATAAATTAGTTCTTTAAGAAAAATGAAAGTATGAAAATGAGACTCACTTATATTGAGGGTTACGAGGATGTGATGAAGTGAGTTTAAGCACTGATCGAAAGCCTGCTGTCATCGTTTGTAAATCAACGCCCCCTCCACGAAGATGAGGGTCCAGGTAAGCTGAAATTATATTACAATTTAGTAATCTATGGCGTATTTTACTTTCTCTTACCTATATATGTAATATACATGTATAGAGGGAAAGTATTGCGATCAAGTTAAAAATTCGATGTCGAGATTTTGAGGAATATACTTGCACACTAGGGTGGACCGAAGAAACTCATTTTTCATTTGGAAGTTGTAATAGCGGGGAAAAGTTGCGAATTATATAGACAAAAAGAAGAAAAAAAATTAACAAAATCGTATGGCATCTTCCGGTCGCGCATAGGCCCTAAAGTTTGTCAAAATATGAAAAAAACTTAATTTTTGCGATTATTTTTTTAATTTTTGAATCACACCATAATAAAACACAATGTTCTTATGTTCGAAATAATAAAAATATTCTAACTATTACGTTCAAAAAATGTATATTAAAGATATAAAAATAGCTAGTTAAAATGTAATTTTTTCATTATTTTGGCAAATTTTGGGGCTTAGCGCGAGTGAAAGGGGGATTAAGGGGGGGGGGGGGGGGGGGAAAAAAAAAAAAAAAAAAAGGGGGACTGAGTGAAAGATATCAAATGATCTAAACCAAATGTTGGGGCTTTTTTTTGAAGACTTAAAACTATTGCATTACGAAAACATCAATTCAAAAATTTTACAAAAATTAATTAGCAAAAATGAATTTTTTTTTCTTATTTTGTCAAATTTTAGGGCCTTATGCGATGACCGGAAGATGTCAACCGATTTTGATAATTATTTATCCTTTTTTCTGTCTATATAATTCGCAACTTTTCCGCTCTATTACAACTTCGAACTTCGAGTTTTTTCGGCCCACCTATACACGTTTTAAAGTCCCTTGAGTTCAAAAAAGTGGGTCCCGCAAAAACATGAAGGAAATGAGCTATGAGATTGAAATTTTATATTCAAGTTAGGTACCCCTTCTCGGACAGTTAAAATAAGCTTTTGAACAAAATCAGACCAAAAAGTACTAGTACTTTACTTAAGTACTTTTTGTTTTATTTTTTTTTTATTTATTTATTTTTTTTCAAAATTTGATGTAACGATTTTGATTAAAATTCATAAATCACCTATTTTTTCGGTGCTCTTTTTTTCTAAAATTTTTTGTTCAAATTGTTTGAAGTACACTTTACTGGTGTAGTATTTCAGATTTTTCATAATCATTTTCCGGATCTTCCCTCCATAGAGACCAATGTTATGAAATTGTATTTATTTAGGATTCTCTCTTGTCTAGGGGAGTATATAAATGAGATTAAAGTTTTCGGGGAAAAATAACGGATTGTTTATTTCAAGCAGTCAGGGGCGGAAAATGGTTTGTTAAGGGGCGAAATTGCTTTCCCGACAAAATTTTTTGCGGAAATTATCAAAACTTTTAAATCCTGCGAAGAAATTTGTTCTCTGAGTCTGTATATCCCTATAAGAATATGTGTTCGGAAATTTTAAAGGGGAGGGGGTCCAAAGGGCCCTATATATACGCCCTCAAAGTCTCTTGTTTATAAAAATATCCATAAATGAGATTAAATTTGCTGAAAAATAGCGATTGTTTATTGCAAGAAGTCAACATTTAAAACGCAAATGGTCAAATTTGGAACTAAGGTGCCATGGGAAACCTACCATATCTCGACACAAAAAAAATCTGATGTGCGTTAAGTCACACCAGATTTTTTAATTTTAGTTTTAATTTATCTAATTATAGAGCCAACGGTTAACAGTTTATATTTAATTTTATTAATTTTTCTCTCTAAAATAGCATTTATTTGTTTTAAAATATCATTTATAAAGTTTACTTGTTTATCTACTAATTTGTTAATATGTATTAACAAAGCATTCTTGGAGGTTCTTCTCACCTTTGAATGCAAACTTCCCCTTGCTGTTCTCGTCCCTCTCTTTTTTAGAGAGCTTCAAAATTCCAAACAACCAAATTAACAAAGCCCCGAAGGCCAGATGCTTAAACACTTTCCCATTACCTGGCAAAATCCTAAACAAGGATGACGTGACGTCACGTCAATACTAAACTCAGAGTTCATGGACTAAATTCAATTTCCCATAATTCTAGCTAGACATAATTTAATCCCTAGGGAATAGACGACTTAAATCCCAACAATAACAGCCATCAATCAATATCATTCAAGACCTAATACGGAAATAAAATAAAGTTTTTAAATTTTTAATTTTTTAATTAATCCCAAAGAATTCAGCGTTGGCACATTGAAACATTGTTAAATTTAATTTAATTATCATCTAATTATAAATAAATAACACAAGGTTAAGTTTCAAAAGGACTTTATTTTAGTTTATGCGCATTTCGACGTTAATACGTCAGCTATGACACAAAGTGACTATTATGTTTATAGTAATCTTATTTATATTCATCGTAGTTGACAGGACTGTAGATTATTTTACCTCAATTTTATCTTAAAATAAGATACCGTCCTGTCATCTATGATGAATATAAATATGATTGCTATAAACGTAATAATGCTCATAGCTCTAAAGATGACGTATTAACGCCGAAATGCGCATAAACTAAAATAAAATCCTTTTGAAACTTAAACTTGTGTTATTATAATCAAATTGAATTTTTTTTTAAATTCTATTCAGTTTGCAATTGTTTCCCAATCCTCAAGAGATAAGAAAGCCGCTGTTTGTGACCCAAATCTAGTCTAACACAGTTCGATCAATATTTTTTCTATAAATTTAAGATTGTTTTTCACTGATCCAAAAAGAAACCCTAAATAAAATTTAGAGTATGTAGATAAAATGCTCTTTGTTTGAACGCTTTGTGAGGATTGGACTTATCTAAAGCCCCTTATAGGCAACATGTAGACTATATCTCGAATCAATCAATCGAGATATTATTTTTATCCTCTAATATAAAAATCTGGTGTGACTGTCGCACAGCACACAACTTTCTCTTACCTTCGGTAATCGAAAGTTGTGTACTGTGCTTGTCACCCAGATTTTTTGTGTCGACATGTATTTAGTTCCCGGCAGTAGGGAATATTTGAATTCAGATGTAAAATTTATAAGTATGGGAAAATATTTATATTTTGTTACCATGGCAACCATTTCTCCTATCTTTCTATGGAGTGCAAGAGTAAAGTGGTCTTCAAACAATTTTGAGGGCAAAAAGAGAATATACATTTGAAAGAGCATCTAAAAATAATTGATTTTTGAATTTTAATCAAAATCGTTAGAGCGAATTTTGAGAAAATCGAAAAAAACTGAAAAAGTACATCAGTAAAGTACTAGTACTCTTTGGCCGATTTTGATTAAAAGCTTATTTTTCCGGTCCCGGGGGTGTTTAACTTATATATAAAATTTCAGCCTCATAGCTCAATTCCTTCATGCTTAAAAGTGAACACAGACACACACACACACCCACCCACCCACCCACACACCCACCCACCCACAGACAGACCATGTCGCGAAAACCACTTTTTGGATTCAGGGGTCCTCAAAACGTGAAGATCCATCAAAATCTCGACATCGAATTTTTGACATGAAACCAATACTTTCTCTATATATATATTACATATATACATAGGTAAGAGAAAGTAAAAATGAATAGCACAAATATATTTCAAATGTTCTTTTGTTTATAAATTGATAATATTATAAAATATTAAAGGTGGTTATTTGAACTTAAATTACAAGAGGTAATTTTTTGCCTGGTGTGACTAGTCGCACTAGAAACAACTTTCTCTTACTTTCGGTAATTAAAAATTGCATTCTCTAGTTGGAAGACCCTCAAAACGAGTATTTTCATCAACATTATAGACATCGAAATTTTGAGACAATCGCAACATACGTAAGAGAAAGTAAAAATATAAATAAAATTTGAATTTCAAGGAAGTGATAATTATTACCCCCTTTATCGCCCCCCCCTCCAATGTATCCGCCCTTGTTGGTAGCCAATTGAAATAATAATAAATTTTTCTCGTTTGGAACGTGAAGCTAAAGAGATTTAAATTTTTACCAGGGTAATAAAGTATTCATGTAAATAGATTGATTTCCTCCCGTTCTATATATCTATATCAAAATTTCATTTGAAAAATAAACTAAAAGATGTTCAAACAAATATGAAGATAGACAGAACAAATTAAATAAAAACATTTAAAAAAATATTTCAGCTGATTAAAAAAAAGGTAAAGGTATTGAAAAAAAAGTAAGGGATTTATTTTTTGTGAGCGATTCATTCTATCCACTTTAAAATGTAGAAAGTGCGAGTTGTGGGTGGATTTAGCAATTCGCTAATTTAAAGTTTACATTTGCCATTTTTTCCTTCTCTAGAGATTTAAACTGAAATAGCTTTATCAATATTAGCTAGATAATTTTATTTTCTTTAACTTTGTATAAGCAAAGGTTATGTAGGTAAAGATTCGATATAAAATTAAACAGAAATAACTCGAAACTGTAAATCATTAAATTAAATTATAGGTCTATGGGATAACTGGTGTGACTTAATGCAGAGTACATAGCCTATATAACTTTCGATTGCTGAAGGTTGGGGTGGTAGGGTGTTTGGGGTGGGGGTTGTCTGGTGTGTTTTTATTTGTAAAGCGTTTGTGGAATTAAATAAAATCAAATTAAGTTATTAAATTTATAAAAATAAATGTGAAAAAAAAGTAAAAATCGGGGAGGGGAGGGGGTAATTACCTCCTAAAAAACCCCCTTCCCTTACACACATGTCAAGATATATATAGTTTCCCATAGCACTTATTTTCAAACTTGACCACTTGCATTTCATATGTAAAAAAAAAAGTAAAGATTCAAAATTTCCTATGGCTCTGGGTAATTGTACTTTAAATGTTGACCGCTTGAAATAAACTATAGTTATTTTTCAAAATTTTAATCTCATATTTGGATATTTTATACACAGTGTAGACCCTAAATAAATACAAAATGTCATAATAATTGTAAATTTTTTTTAAATGTGTAAAAAGGGGACGGCCTTTGAATCGAAATTAACATGCAAATCCCCATAGGGATTTAACATTGACTCTATGAAAAGAAGAGCCGGAAATTGAATTTGAAAAATCAGAATTACTACATCAGTGAAGTGTAGGTACATCAAACAATTTTCACAAAAAATTTTACTGTTACATTTTTCAAAGAGCATCTAAAAAATAGTTGATTTATGAAATTTAATCAAAATCGTTAGAGCCAATTTTGATAAAATCGAAAAAAAGTACATTAGTAAAGTACTAGTACTTTTTTGACGAATTTGTTCAAAAGCTTTGCGTCACGTCTCAGGGGGGTACACCTAACTTAAATATAAAATTTCAACCTCCTAACTCTTCGTTTTTGAGATATTTTGTTGTCACACTCAAACAGACCATATTGCGGGATCCCACTTTTTTGGATTCAGAGGTCCTCAAAACACGACAAAACCATTTCTCAATATATATTACATATATATGTAAGAGAAAGTAAATTTAATTAAATATCCATACAGGAATACTCAACGAAATCTGGAAACCTGGACCAATAAGGGCACCGTTTTATATTCCTGTATGGATAATGGACTTATCACAATAAAATTTAGTAGGTATTGGGTTGCCTAGTCGGTCAAATCCGATCTACTTTTTTAGGGAAAATCATTTCGATAAGGTTGATGTTTTAGCATACTCACATCTCTGAAGAATGTCAAGTCTTCTTTCCGGATCATAAATAGCATCATCTACTGAGATGATAACGTATCGACCTTGGTCAAGAAGTCTTCTTCGTTGGAGGCAGTGCACAAAATCGACCAATGCGATATGTTCCCCCACAAATACGTACACTGAAAAATATATAAATTTCATTCAAACAAAAGTGAATTAACAATTAGTTTTTTTTTTTTTAAGAAATAGATTATACTGTAGATTCAATAAATTAAAAAACAAAAAAAATTTGCTAAGTACAAAGACCTTTTGTTTTTCGATTAAATCGAGAAAAAAATATCATCTATTTCTGGTTGCATGTCACGTTTTTTCTCTGAGAGTCGATACAATGGTTATTTTTTCGTGGGAGAAAGATAGAGAGAGAGAGAGAGGATCAATCGGAATAACGAGAACGCACCCCTCGTCCTCTGGTAGGTTTCCGCCACGATGTTCTCCATTTCCTGGATATGACGATGCGTACTCACATAGTCTGATTCGGAAAAACGTCGAATTTCTGTTAGTTGCATGTCGTGAGCTGTTGCCACCTCCTGAAAAACAGGATAGAATTAAGTCTATATTAATATTATGATGGAGATTTATTTCTAAAAAGTGTTTCAATAATTAAATTTAAATTAACCAAACCTTCTATAATAATATCTAATCAATATTAATTATATATATGATCAGGGGCGCCGGAACGAATTTGAATCAGGAGGGGGCAAAAAATTTTTTTTTAGAAAATTAAAATAATTTAATATGTTTAAATAGTATAAAACAAAAACAAATCTACTATAAAACTTTAAATAAAATCACAATTTTAATATAATTAAAATTTTAAAAAATTTGCTAGTGAGTTTATCAAAAATTTTTGGAAAAAAATGAATTTCTTACTCGATAAATTTTTTTTTAATTTAGAAGATTTTATTTTTCGAAAGTAAAAATATATCATTTTTAAAAATAAATGAAATAAAAAAAGAAATTTTGCCCCCCGCTGCCCCCCCCTGTAGGATGCCAGGTGGGGCAATGTACTCTTGCCCCCCCCCCCAGTTCCGGCGCCTATGTATATGATTTATAATTCTTGCGGATCTTATATGTATTGCAATAACTCAAAAAGACTATTGAGAGAATTTGTTTATTAAAGCTTTTGTGTGTCTGTATTATTATTATTATTATGGGAGTTTTTAATTATAGACCAGATTTTGTATTAATTATTTATTAAAAATATAAATACTGTACAACGTTTTGACTTTATTCTGCGTTGTACAGTATATGTACTCTATTGTGTACTGCTTATTCTACAGTCGAAACGTTGTACAGTATTTAAATTTTTAATAAATAATTAATACAAAATCTGGTCTATAATTAAAAACCCTCATAATACTATAAATAGGATTATTGTTCTTGCGAGTTTGTAAAAAAAAAAAACAGTCTATCATCCAAAAATACTTTCTCTCTATATATATTTCATATATAGAGCAAGAGAAAGTAAAAGTACTCTGATCATAAATGAAATTTAACAATTTATAAATAAAAAATTATACATATCACGATCGGGACTGTGGAGAAAATTAATAAAATTTATGTGAATATGTTTATTTGTTTTTGGATCATTCTTGCCTCCCGGGAATCGAACTCTGGATCTCCAGCCAGTCCCTGACGCATCGAACTCATGTTTTGGAAATGAAAATGTAATTCTGATTTCAAAGATTATTTTAGCTTAATTTTAAAAACGTGAAAAAATGGTTAAAGTAAAAAAAAAAAAAAAAAAAAATTAATTAATTAAAATTAGATCAACTAATTTTTTTGGGGCTTTTTCGCCATCGGAGGCCATTTGGATTCCGCAAATATTTATTTAAATAAAAATAAAAAGTCTTAATGAAATTTAATAATTTTCCAAATATATCTCTCCTTGGTCATGATATTCCCTATAAAATTCCTCTCGAAAATGTAAATGTAAAATAAATTACTCTGAATTATTTTAGACTTTTGATTAATAAATTCGCAGAGATACATAATTTCCAACTTTAAGGTTAAAGTTAGCTATTGAAATTATTTATTCAATAATTATAATGTTCTGGGATATTAATTAAATAATCTAATCAAATTGGTAACCTTGGAGGGTTATTATATTTCTAATTCACTTAACCTTTATCAAGAGATCATTGACTCTCAGAGTGACTCGAAATTCAATAATATACAAAAGGGAATTATCCATAAAAGAAAATAAATTTGCTCCCAGGATTACGTTTCAAATGGAACGATATGACTGCTTTTTACTTTTTTAATGAAGAATGAGATGAGTTTCGAGACTCGTTCCCCAAAATAAAGACATCCTCCCACTGGTCCCTTCAAGTAATTCAGTGCAATAATAAGCAAATCAATTATTACTTTCTCTTACCTCTATATATTTTAATATATAAAGTATTGGATTCATGTCAAAAATTCTATGTCGAGATTTTGATTGATATACATGTTTTGAGAATTCCTGAATCTAAAAAAGTGGTTTTCACAACATGGTCTGTCTGTGGTGGCTGTCTGTGAACAAAATATCTCCAGAACGAAAAGAGCTAGGAGGTTGAAATTTTATATTTAAGTTCTGCACCCTCGTGGGACCTGACACGAAGCTTTTCAACGAAATCGATCAAAAAGTACTACTAGTACTTTACTGATGTACTTTTTCAGTTTTTTCGATTTTCTCAAAATTCGCTCCAACGATTTTGATTAAAATTCAAAAATCAATTCTTTTTTAGATTCTCTTTAAAATGTATATTCTCATTTTGCCTTTTGAAGACCACTTTACTCCTTGTACTCCATAGAAAAGATAGGAGAAATGGTTGCCATGGTAACAAAATATAAATATTTTCCCATACTTATAAATTTTACCTCATGAATTCTAATACATGTATATCGGTGGAAACTAAATATATGTCGACACAAAAAATCTGGTATGACAAACATAATACACAAACTTATGTTTGAAGTGTAAGAGAAAGTTGTGTGCTGTGCGACCAGTCACACCAGATTTTTAAAAAATGGAAATAATTTTTTTTATTGTAATATGAATTAGAAAATAATGACTTTAATCACCTTGAAAAATAATGGAACGCAATCCTACATCTCATACATTTTAAAATTTCGCTTTAATTAAAATATCTTTGTTCTCAGCTCAAATGACAATATTAATTTAGCATAAAAAAAGTGGAAAGAGATTTTAGCAAAATTTTTAATTTTATTCATATGAAATAAGTTAATATGAAAGAATTAATTCCTTTCCGTGAGAATATTTTAAAATCAAATAAAACGGGAATTAAATCACAAATTGTGGATACAAATAGAGAGAGAAACAAACGAGTGAAGAAGCAAACTGACACTTGTTAAGTTAAGGAAAAGGAAAAGGCTGATATAAAAAGAATGGATTATCTTCAGTGCCATGTTAATGTCTAAATAAATATACCGAGTATATCCCTGCACTACCTCTACAACTTGGCGAGGATTTAGGGGTCGTTCACATAATACGTAACGCCTTTTTTCTAGCCCCCCCCCCCCCCCATGCCACAGTCAGTCACATACAAACAAATCCCACTACAAATATTACGACACAACAGAACTCCCCCCCCCCCGAATAAAATTTCTTATACAAATTTCATATCATTTTACCTTTTTTTTTTTTAGTGAATTTTCCTTCGTGACTCAAATAATCACTCCATTTTTACTTTCTCTTACCTATGTATATATGTAATATATATAGTGAGAGAAAGTATTGGATTCATGTCAAAAATTCGATGTCGAGATGGATTTTCACGTTTTGAGGTCCCCTGAATCCAAAAAAGTGGTTTTCACGACATGGTCTGTCTGTGGGTGGGTGTATGGGTGTGTGTGTGTGTGTGTGTGTGTGTTTAATTTTAATCATGAAGGCATTGAGCTATGAGGCTGAAATTTTATATATAAGTTAAACACCCCCGGGGAGCGAGAAAATAAGCTTTTAATCAAAATCGGCCAAAAAGTACTAGTACTTTTTCAGTTTTTTTTCGATTTTCTCAAAATTTACTCCAACGATTTTGATTAAAATTCAAAAATCAATTATTTTTTAGATGCTCTTTAAAATGTATATTCTCATTTTGCCATTGAAATCTTTTTTTTTTTTTTTTTTTTTTTTTTTAAACATTCACACTTTTTTCTCATTCACACTCACACTCACACACACATTCACACAGTCTTTTCGGCAACTCAGGCCATTTAAGACTTTGACGATAACCGTTGTAATATGATATTATCTATTATGGGTTCAAGCATTTCTATTTAAGCCATCTGGTATCCAGATGGCTTAAATAAAATCATCGGACTGCCTGGGTCCGAACCCGCGACGTTTGGTATAGGAGCATTGAAATCTTCGGAAGACCACTTTACTTCCTGTACTAAATTTTACATCTGCATTCAAATGTTCCGTACTGTAGGGAACTAAATATATGTCGACACAAAAAATCTGGTGCGACAAGCACAGAACACAACTTTCGATTACCGAAGGTAAGAGAAAGTTGTGTGCTGTGCGCCAGTCACACCAGATTTTTCCCTGATGTGAAAATTATTTGACCTTTTTGTTTTGTAAAAAAATTTTATATATTCTACTTCGAATTATGTCACCCTTAGAGAAACCCTCGAGTTCCCCATTTCACAATTAGTAACCTTTTGTCCAGACCCCTCCCCCCCTAACGCGTTACGTAATATGTGGAAGACTCCATATGAAGATGGTCCGTGACCGAAACGTGGGCCCTGGTTTTAATAATAAAAAAACTGGTGTCAACGGTGAAATTGGATTATAATAAAATGAAATAAAACTAGCTGCATCGCCCATTTTTTTCTGCCAAATTTAAATACGAACATTCAGCTATATATCTCCTTCGAATGGAAGAAATGCCAGCTTTAGCTCGGGAAACTCGTGATTGCCTACATGACAGACGTATAAAACGTAAGAAACAACCATTTTTTTTTTTTTAAATCTGGTTGCATTCTGGATTCCTATTTTCAACTCTAATTCGTCACTGAAAGATTGCTAATCTGAGTTGTTTATGTAGCCTATTCTATTATTCCTTTAAAATACATATTTTTTTATACGTGCTATAAGCTTCAAAAATCTCGTGGTGTGCTTATATATTCTAAAGTAATTTAATATTGTCTACGTTTCAAAACAAATCAAAGAGGAGAAGTTACTCTTTAAACCTCATCTTTATTTATTTACAATTTTCTTTTCAAGGTGAAGGAGAATAAAAAATAAATTTTCTTATCTTATTTCATAATTTAATATCTTAACCCAAGAATGTCAAGAGAATTTTAAATTTATTCAAATACCAAAATTTATGGCTCATTGGCTGCTTAACTAAGCCTCGAAGTAACCTTCAAAACCAATTTAATTTAGATATATAAATATAAAGCTTCTATGTTCCAATATCCATATTAATATTTATATGAATAACAAAGAGAATATTTTATTGACCCTGAAAACGGCCATCTCCCTCGAGAATTGGTTCGGCTTTCATTCGATCAACATCATGTTGATGCCAATAAATTAATTTTGAACTAATACTCGGGTGAATATATAAAAAAATTCATCAATTGAACTTAAAAAAAAAAAAAAAAAAAATCAAAAAAAGGGAAAAACTGAAATGAATTGATCGTCTGGTTTCATAATCGAATTTCCCAGTTTGTTTTAATCTTTTTTTAGAAGAAGGGTTCAATCCAGGTGAATATTCAGGTCTAATTTGTAGGCAACGAACAGAGCGTTACTCATTTTCAGAAATATGAGAATTTTGAATTTGATAGAGCCAAGGGCGGATACAAGGGGGAAGGGGTAAAAGGGAAATTACCCCCCCCCCCCCCCCGAGATTAAAAAAAAAAACTTTTTTACGAAAAAAATTTAATATAAAATTTTAAATATTAAAACTTAAAAATTTGATTTGTATTTATATTCTGGCAAACAAGTACAGAATGCGCCTTTAAATTACCGAAATTAAAAAGAAATTGTGTACTGTGCGTCCAGTCACACCAGAATACCCCCCACCCCCCGAGAAACACCTTTGGATCCGCTCTTGGATAGAGCTAGCGAAATAGTTGAAGGTTTCTAAACAATGTCCTAGAGCAGTGGTTTCCAAACTTTATGTTACCAAGCCTCCCTTAAAAATAATTAATCTTATGACGCCTCCCCCCCCCCCCCATTTTATAAAATAATACAAAAACAAAAATTTTTTATGCTAAAAAATATAAATTTATATACAAATATTTTTTTTAAATTTATTCTTATTAAAACTTCGGCCTTGGTCAAAGCCATCCTCGGTTGACCAAAGCCGAAACGTCAGCTGTTAAAATATATTTTTAAAGATTTTTTCTGGCTTCGTATTTTCCAACTTTCATTCATGAAGAAAAATATTTTTCTCAAATCTTATTTTCATGCTCTAGGGGGGTGCCTAACTTAAATACAAAATGACAACCTCCTACCTAAATTCCTTCATGCTTTAATTTGAACCCAAACAGACACACAGACAGAACATGTCGCGAAAACCACATTTTTGGATTCAGGGGACCTCAAAACGTGTATATCCATCAAAATCTTGATCTTGACATCGAATTTTTGACATGAATCCAATACTTTCTTTATATATATATGTATATTAACTTATACATATAGGTAAGAGAAACTAAAAATTCAAATCCGAATTGAAATTAGTTCTATACAAAAAGATGCGGTAACTCACCCCAGTAAAATTCTAAGTGGAGTAATCATATCTTACTTTTCTACCTAATGAAAAAAATCCCTACAAAATTCCACAAGGGATTCGATGGGTTCCTAAGTTACCCAGTGTTATTATTATCTGTTTATGAGAGTTTGGAAATCTTCAAAAATTAATTCCGCCCCACTAATAAGAAATTTTAGAATGACATTAAAATGTTTCTACCCCACTATCCTATTTGATAAATATTGAATATAAATTTTAACTCAAAAGGAATGAGCTTATTTTGTTTTAAAAACAATATCTTTATGCATTATAGGGGATGGAGCATTAATTCCCCTGGTTAATGCCTTCATACCTCCCCCCCCCTTTGAGGAAATGCGAGCCTTCACTCCGAAATTACTCTCAAAATAATTTGAGTGTGAATGAGAAAAAAGTGTGAGTGTTAAAAAAATAAAAAAAAAGAAAAAATAAAAAACTAATTTTTTTTCAATGACACCTACACTACCCCTCCCCCTTTCGACAGCTTATATTCTCCCTCTACCCTTAGTGAAATACAAAATATTTAATTTCATATTCAAAAGAATCGTTTTTCGCAGTCAAATTATTTGTTTCTATCATTTATTTTTTCAACGATAAAATGCATAATAATTACCTTTAATAAGGCACTCAAGAGGGTGTGTTGGCTGACGGTGAGGTCAGGGTGGGTTACACTATATTAATTATTCACTTTGATACACTTTAAAAAAAGAGGTCGGCGCCTGCCGCCCGGCCGCCCACTCGACTGATTGAGAAACTTGTCTCTCTCGGAATAGGAATAAAATAGATGAACATAACAATTCCCTTTTTATTAAAAGTAAAAAAATACCTTTTGCTCTAATCTAACTGGAAAAGAATGTCAACAAGTGATATGGAATATTCCAAGACCTTTCTTAAATAATCAACCCTTCATCCCCCTAACCAAAATAATAATCAACTCTATTTTTTGAATGTTTTCTATTTATTTGGCTTTGATTTAGCTAAAATAAATTAAAAAAACATTTTTTTCAATTTTGCAACCCCTAATCAATCTTTTTTTTCTCATTCACACACACATACACACAGTCTTTTTGGCAACTTAGGCCATTTAAGACTTTAAACGATACTCGAATGTTTAATATATCTATTGGAGGTCCAGGCATTCTTATTTAAGCTATTTGTTATCCAAATGGCTTAAATAAAATTTCGGACTGCCTGGGGTCCGAACCCGCGACTTTTGATATACGACATTAGCATGCTAACCTCTACACCAAGCCCCGAGGGCACTAAAAATATAAATTTATATAAAAATATTTTTTTTTTTATTATTTTAATTAAAAACTCCCTCCCAGAATTTTATTATTACTTTCTCTTACCTATGTATATATGTAATATATATATAGAGAGAAAGTATTGGATTCATGTCAAAAATTCGATGTCGAGATTTTGATGGATCTTCACGTTTTGAGGTCCCCTGAATCCAAAAAAGTGGTTTTCGCGACATGGTCTGTCTGTGGGTGGGGTGTGTGTGTGTGTGTGTGTGTGTGTGTGTGTGTGTGTGTCTGTGTTCACTTTTAAGCATGAAGGAATTGAGCTATGAGGCTGAAATTTTATATTTAAGTTAAACAGCCCCCGGGACCGGAAAAATAAGCTTTTAATCAAAATCGGCCAAAGAGTACTAGTACTTTACTGATGTACTTTTTCAGTTTTTTTCGATTTTCTCAAAATTCGCTCTAACGATTTTGATTAAAATTCAAAAATCAATTATTTTTTAGATGCTCTTTCAAATGTATATTCTCGTTTTGCCCTCAAAATTGTTTGAAGCACACTTTACTCTTGTGCTTCATAGGAAAGATAGGAGAAATGGTTGCCATGGTAACAAAATATAAATATTTTCCCATACTTATAAATTTTACATCTGAATTCAAATATTCCCTACTGCCGGGAACTAAATACATGTCGACACAAAAAATCTGGTGTGACAAGCACAGTACACAACTTTCGATTACCGAAGGTAAGAGAAAGTTGTGTGCTGTGCGCCAGTCACACCAGATTTTTTTATTATAAAACTAGCAATCATTTGGAAAATTGATCTTGGTGGCCAATATTTGCGCCTCCCCTTAGACTAGTCCGCGCCTCCTTAGGGTGGCGTGCCTCACAGTTTGGAAAACGCTGTCCTAGAGAATGTAAGGCAGTGACGTCAGTTCAGATTTTGCTTGGGGGGAGGGGGGGGCAAAATATTTTTTACTTCCTGTAGACCTACTACTTAATTCATATGCCTATCCCTAGTATAAACATAGATATATCTCTATATTTTTATCTATACCATCTTCTATACTTATTTATAAAGAGAAAGTGTGAGTTTGATTGTATGCAGGGGCTAAGGGGTGTGTCTATCTGTGTGTCTGTGTTCAATTTTGAGCATGAAGAAATTGAGCTATGAGGCTGAAATTTTATATTTAAGTTAGGCACCCCCCCTGGAGCGTGAAAATAAACTTTTAATCAAAATCGGCCAAAAAGTACTAGTACTTTACTGATGTACTTTTTCAGTTTCTTTCAATTTTTTCAAAATTCGCTCTAACGATTTTGATTAAAATTCAAAAATCAATTATTCTTTAGATGCTCTTTCAAATGTATATTCACATTTTCTTCTCAAAAATGTTTGAAGCACACTTTACTCTTGTACTTCATAGGAAAGATAGGAGAAATAGTTGCCATGGTAATATTTTCCCATGTTTATAAATTTTACATCTTGAATTCTAAAATATCGACGGAAACTAACTAACTATATCTCGACACAAAAAAATCTGGTGGGACAAGCACAGAGCACAACTTTCGATTACCGAAGGTAAGAGAAAGTTGTGTGCTGTGCGATCACTCACACCAGATTTTTTTAAATTTTTTTTTGTTTTCAAATCCTTTTTTGCATTTCATTTAAAAAAAATTTTAGTATTTATTTCAAATGTTATTATCCTAAAACCCCCCGAGTTTCTTCTTAAGACCAAACAGAAAATTCGTTAAAAAATCACATCCCCGTCCGTCTCCCCCTCTCCAGAAGGTTGGGCCACTATTTTTCATCAGACTACTATCTTTTTTCTCAAGATTCCCTTTATTATTACTTTTCTAATTAGAGAAAAGAAAGAAAGAAAATTTTTATTAAACACTTGAAAAAAAAAAAACGAAATAAGACAGGAATTTTAATTTGATCAAATAATTAAGTTGATAGGAATTTTTTTTTATTTAATGTATTTATAAGTAATTCTTTTGTTTAAGACAGCTTAATTAAATTTTAGCCATAATTAAAGGTTGTTTTTAAGACAGACGATTGGGAGCAAAAAATTTAATTGATTTATTTATTTTTTCTTTTTTTTACTTTAAAACGAAAAAATAATTCGAAAAAAAAAATTAATTTAACGAAACCATGCAAGTCGCGTTTTTTTTTTCGTTTACAAATCAAATAAATCTGAATGAAATGATTCTATCTCTATTTGCAAAGTTGATTTGCTTGTTATTTTCTCCTTGTTCCGGAATTTTACAATTTCACTCATTTATGTTTTTAAAAATATGAATTTAAAGTTAATTAATTTTTTTTATTTTCTATTCATTTGAATCAGATATTAATATTCAATAAAATGATCGATTCGGACTTAGCAAATCATTGGTTGTTTAACATTTTTTGTGACTATATTTCGTTGGAGCAAATTTAGAGAAAATCGAAAAAAACTGAAAAAGTGCATCAGTAAAGTACTAGTACTCTTTGGTCGATTTTGTTCAAAAGCTTCGTGTCACGTCCCATGGGGGGTGCCTAACTTAAATATAAAATTTCAACCTCCTAGCTCTTTTCGTTCTTGAAATATTTTGTTCACAGACAGACAGACCATGTCACGAAAACCACTTTTTTTAGATTCAGGGGACCTCAAAACGTGTATATCCATCAAAATCTTGAGATCGAATTTTTGACATGAAACCAATACTTTTTTTTTTTTTTTTTATTTTTTTTATAAAAAACATTCACACTTTTTTTTCTCATTCACACACACATTCACACAGTCTTTTCGGCAACTGAGGCCATTTAAGACTTTTTACGATAATCAGTATGTTTAATATATCAATTGTGGGGTCCAGGCATTTTTATTTAAGTCATTTGGTATCCAAATGCCTTAAATAAAATTATCGGACTGCCTGGGGTCCGAACCCGAGAAACCAATACTTTCTCTCTATATATATTAACATATATATAGAGGTAAGAGAAAGTAAAAATATACGTAAATTCGAATGTAGATAAGATATCGAGTAGATCATTCAGAATTAAGCATTAAAAAAGGAAAGCTTTCTGGTTGCTAATGCTTTAAGAAAAATTCCAGCATCCAAATACGAACTAGTGCTTGCTACATACTATACTTCATGTGCTTGGATCGAAGGTTTTTTTTGTCGAATTATATAAATCCAAAAGGGTTGAAAAATTAATAAAATATATAAATGATAATGTAATTTATCCAGGACGATATGATTTAGTAATTGTGCGTATAATAAATGTTTTATTTAATTAGTAATTCAATATCATCAAGAATCTTCATTGATTTAAAAATATTTTTATTTTACTTAATTAAAAAAAAAATCTAAAGAAAGAAAGGAAGCTTACGATTCAAAACAAAGAAAAGAAAAACATTTAGGATAATTAGAGGTGTTTTCTTTTAATGGATTAGCAATATTTAGAAAAGTGTCATTAGTTCATTAGAACAAGTAAAAGTCAAAATAAAATCCAGATGATATACAGTAGAAAGGGTGAACTTAAAAAAAAATCTGGGGTGACTGGTAGCACAGAACACAACTTTTATCTTACCAAAGGTAATCTTACCAAAGGTAAGAGAAAGTTGTGTGCTGTGCTTGTTACTATTTTTGTGTCATAATATTTAGTTTCCGCAGATACGTATATTAAAATTAATTAAGCTTAAAACAATTTTTTTTACGAAAAAATTCATTTCAATTGAATTGGATGCCAATTAATTGAAATAAATAGAGGCGGGACTAAATGGCCTCCAATGCCAAAAAAACCTTAAATAAATAAAAAAAAAATAATAATAATAATAATAATTTGTTACAATGGCAACCATTCTCCTATCTTTCTTGTGAAGTACAAGAGTAAAGTATGCTTCACAAGATTTCAAGCGCAAAATAAGATTATACATTTTTAAGAGCATCTAAAAAATAATTGATTTCTAAATTTTAATCAATATCGTTGGATTCAATTTTGTGAAAATCGAAAAAAATACATCAGTATCATATAGTAATCATCATAAGTAGCATGCACTATTTAAATAAAAAAAGTATTTAAAAATTTGTTAAAATTCTCTAAACAGTAATAATAATAATATCTAAACAGTTTTATAAAATCTCTCCTCGCCTTGGGTAATGCAAAATTGTCAATTATAAATTCCATCGAAATTCCCTCGTTATTTCTGTTTCCACAACCTGAACACCCAGACTTCACAAACTGTTCTAAGATTTGTGCAGTGGCGTCATTTCAACTTTTTCTTGGGGGGGTCAAATTTTTCCTTCAGATGTGAGGGGGAGCAAACTTTTTTCTTAAAATCTACTTACAAATAGGTACTCAAATTCGGCCTAAAGGTATTTAATTTAATTAATTGTTTAATTTTGTAAAGTTTAGGCCTATAAACTTGTAGATATATTTTATTTGGAATAATATAAAATTTAAAAAAAATCAGAGCCCTTGGGGAAGGTAAATGCCCCCCTACTCCCCCTTCCAAATGACACCTCTGGGTTTGTGCTTAAAGGGCACGGCCTCCACAAAAAAAAAACTCAAGAAAGAAAATCATTTTTTCATAATAATTTTTATGTTGAAGCGCAAAGGGCCCGGGCCCCGGGGATATAGCTCCCTGCCTCCCTTTGTCTGCGGCCCTGTTCCAGACCATTGCAAAACAATGTTTATTTTCTTCAAGAGAGTTAGTATAATGATCAATTTTAAGAGAAACAAAAAAGATAATTAGTTTGAATGAAGTCATATGTTAACCTAATTGAACCAAAATCAACGTCTTTAAAATAAAATATTATTTTCAATTAGCGATAATTAAGAGAGAAAGCGCTTGCATCGTTTTGTATTACAAATATTTATTAATGAATTAAAACAAATTTTGAGAAGCTGTTATGAAATTGATCAATCGCAGTGAGAGCCTGATGCTGTTTGAATGGATGGCATTTCATAAATATAGAATAGGGGTGGAAAATAATAATTGAGATGTCAGACACAAAAACAATTTATATTAATTGGACGATGTTCTACGATCATAAAATACTTTCTCCTTAGGGAGGAGAAAACTATGCAAAAAAGTAAAAAATCACTAGACAACGCCTTTCAAACTAATTCGGGTTTTAATTATGACCACTTTTTGAAGGCACACGTGCGATAAAATTCATTTTTAATCATCCAATTAAGTGATTTTAAATTAATTTCTTTAATCCCATTAAAATAAAGTCAACTAGAAATTTCTAATTGGATAAATTAGATGATATAAAGTTCAATTAGAACGTAGGATGATAATTTTATTTGTATAGAAAGATCTACTTTAAATATTGTTGACAGTCTTACCTTAATGCCTTCGAGCACTTGGTCTCCCCAAGCGGGTCTCTTTCCAGCAACAATCACAAATTTGGTCCAGTCGAACGCCTTGAGAAGAGCGACAACACTTTTGGACACCTTACTTGATGGGGGTAGAGTTCTCGCAAATGTCTGGTAAACCCGTTTGTCGGAGACCAGCGTGTCCGCGCATTTCTGACAATAAAAACAAGTAAATAGGGGGTTAATCTCGGTCACTTCACAAACGAATAAACGTGGGTTGGAATAAATTAACTGTAGGAGGAATTTATTATGTTATTATTTGGGGCTTCTTTAATATAATTGGTATTGAAGTATTGACAAAGAAGAAGATATCGGGTAAATATATTAATAACAGTAGCGCAAACAGGGGGTTAATACACCCCAGGAGAGAGGATGATTTTATCATATTTTCATTTAAAAAGATTTTTGCATTTGTTTTAAAAATTATGTGATTATTAATCATTAATCCAGACAATCCCCGAAGGATTCTGGACGCCAAACAGGAGAATGTCTAAACCTTGTTACGCAGAAATGTTAACCAAGATAACTATTAATTTTAAGAAAAATAAAAAAAGAAATAGGAAATTAAGTATTCATATTAGCCACACACTAAAGAAGTGAAACTTTAATGCAAATTTCACATAGGAAATCAAATTAGTTGACTCTCTATTGAATTTTTTCAAAAGGATTTGGACGAATAGGTTCATAAAAAGTCGAAAAGATTTTAACTAAACTCTATTTGAAGGGGGGGGGGGGCCAGGGGCGTAGATAAGGTTTCCCAAACACGACAGGCATATGTAGGGATATACCGACATCAACCGCAAACATATTTTTCCCCAGGGGATACTATAGACATTCCGCATAGGAACAAAAAATTTTGTTCCGCAAGATGGAAAACTTGTGTTTCCGACAAAAAATTTTTTTTTTTTAAAAAAAAAATTTTCGGAAAAACGCAGAAAAAATTATTCCGTGCGAGCCCCAAAAAAAATTTCTATATACGCCCCTGATGTGCGCCCAGATAATGTTTCATCCACTTGCTGTAGAACCATATTATAAAAAAATTAAACAGTTCAGTTTTAACAAAAATTTCATTGAAATGTTCTTTTTTACCTTACTTTTTATTTCTTACTTAGCAAGAAGGTAAAAATGAACAAGTCAATGATATTTTTGTTAAAACTCTACTGTTTAATTTTTTATAGTATAGTTCTCAATGATTTCAACCACTGAAGAAGTCCTAAAGCAAGTGGACGAAACATTATCTGGGGTCAAATAGTTTTGTTAAGGTGCGCGTCTCTAAAAGCCGTTATAAGACGATTCACTACCGAGTTACTCTAGGCGGCAAGAGATGGCGTTAGTTTTTTCCATAGGGATACAAGGGATTTATTCCATTTCATTTTAAAGATTCCAGCTAATTATTTAAGGGTAAAAAATTAATTATTTTTTAACACAATGATTACTTGATGAAGATAGGGGCAGCCTGGTGGATATTATTGAAAAGGGTGAATAAATAGATCCAGAGCTAGTATTCAGGCAAATTTATTCGGATTATATCCCTCCGCTATAGGCCAACGTTTCGGAGCTCAAACGGCTCCTTCTTCAGGACCTTAATATTAACAATTAAAAGTACATCTTGTTGTTACATATATATTTTATAAGGATATTAGTATATTAACAAACTCACCATGCGGTGTCAAGAAAATAATTCGCCCTCAATTTTGTCATACATGAACGATGTGGTTAGTTTCGCTACTCGACATGTGTTAAAAGGCAATGGTGCCGAACGAAGAATGGTGATTTAATTCGGAGTGCATTGCCTCTTATTTATAATTTAGATATTTAAACTGAGGGAATACAATTGTAATATAAATATCCTTTTTTTTTTTTTCCTTAATTATTTCGAGAATAATTTATATTTAAAATTAGCCTTCTAATTAGCAACATTTAAATTCACTCTATTTACATTTTTACTTTCTCTTATTATATATAATTTTATTAGTATAATTAACAACGTTTCGGTACAATTTTAATATCTTATTTATATACTTTTTTTTTTTTTTTTTTTTTTTATTCACAATTATCAGTTATTTTAATTGTAGTATATTATTGTACAGTGAGCTGAGATTTTGGGTGTCACATTGTTTGTTAATAACACAGTCCCGATACTTAATTATGTTACACATTTCAAGATTCAACAATATATCATGATTGGGATCAGATGATAAAATTTTTACATTGTCAAAGTCAAATTCGTGATCTAAGTCAAGAGCATGTTCAGATAGGGCCGTCCCAGGGCGTTGTTTTTTTATATCATATTTATGTTGGTAAATTCTTTTGCCAACTTTCTGTTCAGTTTTCCCGATATAGAACTTATTAGGACATGAGGAGCATTGCAGCATATAGACCACTCCAGACCTTTGGATAGTCGGAATTTTGTCTAAATTATTAAAAAAGTTACCTAGAGTATTAATTGATTTCCCCGATAATATTACATTGACTGTATCACTATTAAAATATTTTCGAAAATTCTTATTCAAGCATCTACTGATGTTTTCGAAAAGTCCATCTATGTATGATAACCTAAAGTACATATCGGTTGTTGGTTCCGTACTAGTACTGTCAACATTTCTGTAAGGTTGAGGAAGGTTATTATTTTTATTTTTATTTTTAGACAAAAATCTGTTAATTATTTTATTAATCAATTTATTTGGATATCCGTTGGAATTAAGGGTAGTTTTCAAATTTTTTTATATTATTATCCCAAAATTCACTGTCTGTGAGGTGGTATATTCTATAAAGCATACCTGTAATCAAATTACTTTTATGTTTGAAGGGATTGCTCGATAGGTAATTCAACATTCTACCCGAGTAAACTTCTTTTTTATACCAGTCTGTTTTTAAACCCATTTCACTTCTGATAATTTTTAAATCTAAGAAATTTATAGAATTATTAATCTCCTTTTCAATGGTGAAATTAATAAGAGGGTGGAAGCTATTTAATTTCTGTAAAATCGAATCAACACTCTCCGACCGAACTAAACTAAGGACATCATCAATATATCTAACAAAAAATATTATATCATCCCTCAGTTGAGGAATGATTTGTTTCTCAAGTTCTTGCATTACGATGTTAGCGACTACCACTGATATTGGTGAGCCCATAGCGAGACCGATACGTTGTTTAAAAAAATCTATTTCCATACCGAAAGTAATTATGATCGAAAATATATCTTAAGGTCTCATTAAAATGTTCTACTTCGATATTAGTGTGGGGGCTGATCTCATCCCACCTAGAAGTGATAATTTCGTACGCGAGTTCTGGTCCCAATCATTAGGATATATAGGAGATTACTTGAAATGAGTAACATAATTAAGTGTCGGGACTGTGTTATTAACAATCTGTTACACAAAATCTCAGCTCACTGTTCAATAATATTCTACAATTAAAATTACTGATAATTGTGATTAAAAAAAAAAAAAAAAAAGTTTACAAATAAGATATTAAAATTGTACCTAAATGTTGCTAATTAGAGGGCTAATTTTAAATATAAATTATTCTCGAAATAATTAAGAAAAAAAAAAAAAGGATATTTATATTACAATTGTATTCCCTCAGTTTAAATATCTAAATTATAAATAAGAGGCAATGCACTCCGAATTAAATCACCATTCTTCGTTCGGCACCATTGCCTTTTAACACATGTCGAGTAGCGAAACTAACCACATCGTTCATGTATGACAAAATTGAGGGCGAATTATTTTCTTGACACCGCATGGTGAGTTTGATAATATACTAATATCCTTATAAAATATATATGTAACAACAAGATGTACTTTTAATTGTTAATATTAAGGTCCTGAAGAAGGAGCCGTTTGAGCTCCGAAACGTTGGCCTATAGCGGAGGGATATAATCCGAATAAATTTGCCTGAATACTAGCTCTGGATCTATTTATTCACCCTTTTCAATAATACTAAATAAGTTAGTTACACTGCCGAAGTCATATCACTAAAGTTTACATAATAAATAATTATTAAAAGTTGACATTTTTCAGTATTTTACACAATTTATTGATAAAACAAATCCCTAAAAATTGTATTTTTATTATGTTCTGAGCTTTTTTTTATTTAATTAATACTCTTTTTAATTGAAATGTATATCATTAATGTCGAATTTTCATGTTTCAATTAACCGTTTTTATAGATAAATTGTGTAAAATACTGAGAGAGGTTGGATAAAAGGAACCTGAAATAAGGATTAGTTGACTAGCTAGAAACCAACGCAGTGGGAGGAGTAAGAAATAGGAAATAATGTAGCTTCACGGGGTGCCGGTAGATGGCTACGACCAGAGGCTTTGCGGTGTATGTCTTCGTGCACTTAAGCAGCTCGGGTAAATAAACGTGGAGCCTGGGAGGAAATTTAAAATAATTATGGTAAAGGAGTAAAAGAAAAAGTATGTAATAATGGGAAAAAACAAATCAAAATACTCGCAAAGGATAAGAAAAAGATTGAGAAGGTTAAATGTGATAGAATTTTCCAAGGCTTTGGCTTTTAGTGGAAAGGAATGGATGCGAGAGAGAGAGAGAGAGAGATGATCGAATGCCTCGCCGGGCGTCGATGACAACCCATGCAGATTGAGCCCCAAGTCGTCCCCCCTTCTTCTCTTTATTGATTTCCCTTTTGATAAAAGAGTTTCTTCTTTTCCAGTTGAATGTCTCGCTTTGTTATCTAGCAATAAATAAATGTTTTACAAATGTAAGTTGAGAGGAATTTTTTTTTTCTTTCTTTATTCCGTCAATCATCATTTCGACATTAATGGTGTAGAATGAATATAGTATACAGTTTCAATTGAAACCGTTTTTTTAAATATCTAAATTAAAAAAAAAAAAAAAAAAAAAAGGAAAATTGCAATCATTTGCTTTTTATATAACAAACATTCAAAGATTTGAATTCAAAAGTGATCGTTGATTAATAGTTATAAAATTTTGACTCAATCAATTAGGACTACAAACACAAATTAAAACAATCCCGTTTAAATCATTTTCGAATATAATAATCCTTAGTAGGCTTTATATAAAGCACTAGCCACTGACTTCCTGTCACTGTGTGTATGTGCCTGTTGTCTCGCTTATTGGCCAGAATTACATGAAGTGAAGTCAGAGATGGAAAAGAGAGGAAAATTTAAATAAGATTTAAACTTTCGACCGTTGGTTCTCGTTGAAACATTTTGTAAATTAAGATTAAGTATACAAATTAAGGTTGTTCGGACAGTACCTCGTAAGTCATAATACAATCTAAATTTTTTTAATAAAATTAAAAATTTGAATGCCAAAATTCCTTATTATAATTTAGTCGTGACCTATCATAGTTTATAATTGTATTAAGTTAATAATTTAATTACCAAAAATAATAAATAAATGACTTTTGACTTGAGCAGTATTTCACGTAATATAGATCTGGCAACATTGCATTCATCAGCTGTTTATTTTAAATCTTAAACGCCTTAAATTTTATTTTATTTAATATATTACAATGATTAATGCAAATCAGTTTAAACACAATGGACAATTTGCGAGAAAAAATAACGTAAAATGGAAAAAAAATGTAACTGACAGCTAGAAAAGAGAATTATTTTATGCGACGTTGCCAGGCTGGTCTGACTCTCGAGACTTCCTTATTTTTAAATATTGGCGACTGACATTTTGGAGAATTTTTTGACTTTCTTGTTAAAATATCTTTAAAAAGCCTTCGGCAGAAACTCTTGAATTTATGTTTAATGTATTTCTCGGAAGTGAATTGATAAAATGTAAGTTTTTTTTTGTTTTTTTACCTATTGTAGGAGTGGCTATATAATTCGATATGTGTGCGTTTCGTCGTAATTCCCCCATAGGCTACATGTTAAATTTCAATTTTTTAAAAATTAATTACACGAAAACCCTGGGTCAGATCTGCTTCAAAATTTTATTTTAAACGTACATGTATGTGATAGTGATTAATAACATATTAAAAAATTAGCTTTTAATCTAACAAAGTGCTTTAATGTCCGAACAACCTTAAACACTAGGTTATCTAGGTTTTATTAATTTAAAACTAAAATTTTTGGGAAATGGCTCACCGAAGGGTGTAGCCCCCTGGCAAGTGGCCGAAGGCGGGTGAGGCATACATGTTTAGGACGATTAAGAAGGTTTTTTTTTTTTTTTTTTTAAATACTCATCACTTTTTTCTCACTCACACTCTCTCACACATTCACACAGTCTTTTCGGCAACTCGGGCCATGTAAGACTTTTTACGATATCCGTTATTGATAAATATACATATATGGGGTCGAGGCATTCTTATTTAAGCCATTTGGTATCCAATTGGCTTAAATAAAATCATCGAACTGCCTGGGGTCCGAACCCGCGACGTTTGGTATATGAGGTTAGCGCGCTAACCTCTACGCCATACCCGAGGGCGATTAAGAAGGTTAAAAAGTAATTCATTTTATTGTTTACATAATAAAAGTTACATAATTTATAAATTTTCTAAATCTTCAATATTCTAAATAAACTTAAGAAATCATATAAATAAATATTTTATTCTTTTGTATGATTTCTTTCGTGAAGTTTTACAAATCATGTGTCTATAATGGCCTGTTAGGGAGGCATACACGGAAAAGTTGAATGGGTTGAATATCTCCTCTGTCTTAAGAGGTATAATTATGGTGAAAATACGGTTAGAAAGAATTAGATTTTTCAGCTAAAGATATGTACACTATTTTTTTTTCCCTATCATTTCCTTTTACCGCGCTGCGGTAAATTCTAATTTGGACAGTTTAAACCCTTGTAGATTCCGAACAGCTCACCAGATCAGACTAAATGTGATGTCAATTTGTGCAAGAAGAAAAACTCTTTAATAAAATAAATAAAAAAATTCCGAGTAATTAACTCCCAAAATCAATTTTTTTTACTTTCTCTACCTATGTATATATGTAATATATATATAGGAGAGAAAGTATTGGATTCATGTCGTAAATTCGATGTCGAGGATTTTGATTGATCTTCACGTTTTGAGGTCCCCTTGAATCCAAAAAAGTTGGTTTTCGCGACATGGTCTGTCTGTGTGTGGGTGTGTGTGTGTGTGTGTGTGTAAGAGTGAGTGTTCAGTTTTAAGCATGAAGGACTCCTGAGCTACGAGGTTGAAATTTTACATTTAAGTTAAACACCCCCCGGGACCTGGAAAAGTAGGCTTTTAATCAAAATCGGCACAAAGCAGTACTAGTACTTTACATTGATGCACTTTTTCAGCTTTTTTTCTTGATTTTCAAATTTGCTCCAACGATTTTTTTTTAAATTCAAAAATCAATTATTTTTTAGATGCTCTTTAAAATGTATATTCTCATTTTCTGATTGAAATCTTC